>MCJB01000592.1:163828-204875 GCA_002018475.1 Nicotiana obtusifolia | reverse complement strand
GGGGGGGGGGGGGGGGGGGGGGGGTTGAGAATAAGAGGGGGCTTGTTTCTGGGGAACAGATTTGGATGTCTTTGCCATTGTTAATGAAGAGTTAAAGAAGCTAATAGATGTAGGGGTAAGACAAGAATAAAGGGGAGGATCACTTGTGGACAAACTCAGAGAACTTGAAGAATATAATGTTCAAATAACGCAAACTTTTGGAACTGAGGAGAAAGAGGACTATTTATACCCTCTTAAAGGTGGTGGTTCGCGTCCCAAAACGAGGAAGCATTAATTAGCATTTGCAGGCGTTGCGGAGGCTTGTCCTCAGTTGGTCTATGAAAAGACATTTTCGATACTTACCACGTGCATCATAATGCCGCCGTCATTTATCAATGTGACGTTTTGTTTCTTTTGATGTGACACCCCGAATTCCGTGTCACGCGCGCCATAAGTATGTCTTCATTTGACCTAATCTAAAAGTGGCAGCTCATATAATTTTTCATCATTACTCTCTGAAAAACGAGGGGACTATCTGTATGGGGTCGAACTCGGATCGCCTGCATAGGGAATATCGGGTTCGAATGAATACGGATATTGTCGATTAGAATTACTGCTCGATAGGCCGGGGTCGAGACATCAAGGAACGAAGGTCGAGACCGGGCGTCATCGAAACGGAACTCGAAGCCATGACGTCTGAGACGAGATCGTTGAGGTTGATTAGGGTAAAATGTCTTAGGGTAAAATTATCAGATTTGCGTAACGGAAGGGCCAAAAATCCCGTGATACGTAAATATATCGGCGGGAATCACGGCAGAAATCAGCAAAGACGTTGAGATCGGTAATTCAAGGGATATTTTACCTTGAATATAGATTTTTACCTTGTATAAGAATCATTCCCCTCCCCATATAAAGGGGTAGTGTGATTGTAAAAAGGATCATCAGAAAAACAACGATCAATATACAAAAAACACAGTCTGCTCTAATTATTTTCTTTATCCATTTGCTTCATATTTGTCTGTCTTAGAGAATTCTATCAAGGTCAAGCTATTCTAGATTTGTGGTTTGCATTCTCTCTCAATTTACTTACTGAATTTAATCTTTATTTTTATTTATCCTTTATTAGTATCAAACCAAATCACATGTCCTTAAAACCACGTACAAATTTAATTGTTATCCGAAACAAAGGGTAAACAGTTGGGTTAACTTTTCTATAAAGCTTCTTGAAGTTTTCCTCTATTTTTATAAAGTTATTAGCATAATTTAAATATTTATATTAGTATAATTTAAATGCTCTTAAAGTTTTTTGTTGTAGTCAGCTCTCTCTTATTTTATTAAAAAATCTCTGGAATACAAATTAAAAGTATTATCCCGATAATACTGATATAATCTGTCATGCTAGAAAAGGCATTAGCTGCAATATTATTACGAACTTTGCACCAATTATAATCACAAATGATCTATTTTGGGATGAAATGAGACAATTTATATTATCAAAAACTGAAAATTAAGATAAAAAGTTTACACACGTTTAAGATGACATAATTTACCTCCTAGCATTCTCGTCGGGCAATGAGTATTATTATACAATTATAAATTACTATCCTATTAAATGTTTAATACCAAGGATATTAATTCCAACTCATATTAGGTCTTTCAGAATATCAAATAATAACACCTCTGTGTGAATCCTATTTTGTTGTTTAGATTTTATTTTTAAATGAAAAATATTTTTTTTTAATTCTACTAGGCAGCGTGCCTAGTGTTAATTTTCATATATATATATATATATATATATATATATATATATATATATATATATATATAACATAAAATACAAGAAATGGAGGGGGACATAAACCTTACCTCCCGGTAAAAGGTGTACATTCTTGGTCATGCTTAAAAAACTATGATGGGTTAGACCTATGATGATGTGATGATTGTCTATCTTATAACATCGATAGACAATCATATGTATAAAAACAGAGTGAAGTGAATATAGGTCAACTATACAAAAAGTACATATATTCCTAAATCTACTGGGTAAGTGGTTTGAAATAGTATCCTCCCTGTGCCATAGGATCTATTTCTAGGAAAAAATTGGAATCTTCTAATTGATGTGTCAGATAGCAAGTAATAGCAATCTTCAACTTTGCTTTGGCATTGATGGCAAAGAAAGCAGAGTTGAAGATGGCTAGCAAAAAGGAGCCATGTAATTGGGCAGTGGTACTGGTAATGTCTGGTGCATGTGGTAGTGGACTGCCATTGCAGGTAAGGTAAATTTATGCTTCTAGGCTCTTCCTGCACTGTAGCCTGTTGTTGATGTCTGCTGGTGTAATTGTGGTTGCTTCTAAGGTTTTTACATTTCCTAGGGTCCTCATGTGTATATGTGTGTTGCTTGTGTTGAGTTCCTACTTTTTGTGTTGCTGTAGCTTGTTGCTCTTCTTGTGCTTCTATGACCTGTAGTTGTTGCTGTGGTGAGTACCTGTTCATCTTGCTGCTGCTGTTGGTGTTGCTGCTGCTGTTGCTGTTGTTGCTGATGTTGCTGCTGTTGCTGCTACTGTGAAGCTGAGTGTTATCTTTCTGGTGCTTGTAGAGGTGTTGCATGATCCTATGAGTGGTAATGTGGATGGGGGACCATGGTGATTGCTGCAATTGCAATAGAATGAGCACTAAGAATGCTAATACCATACATTGCAATTGTAGCAATAACCTGGAGTATTGAGAAATTTGCTTGTGGTTACCGGGAGAGTTGTGGTTGTGTTTCTGCTTTTGTTGTTGGACTATGATGAGCAATTTGTGTAAGCAAGTTATGTCTGTATCCTCAGGATGTCTCTTGCATGGTTCTCTGTGTGTGGCATGTGCTTTATAAGTTGATGACTGGTTGAGTGTCTGTCTGTGTAAGCTGCTGCTTCTGAGTACTCTGCTATTTCTGTGAGATTGGTTAAGATGGGTATGTGACTGTATTGAGCATTTGATCCTTCTGGTTGCATGTGATGATGACTGGCTGGCTTAATGTGTCTATGGCTTGATGAGTGGCTGTCCATCTTTCTGCTGTTGCTGGTATTGCTGCTGCTGATGTTGCTGTTGTTGCTAATGCTGTTGCTGCTATGGGACATTGTGTTAGCTGTGTGGTGTTTGTTGGGATGCTGCATTATGTTGGTCCTAAGAGCAATGGTATGGAGGAGGGTCCATAGTGCTTGCTGCAATTGCAATAGAATGATCACTAAGAGTGCTAATACCACACATTGCAATTGTAGCAAAGATCTAAATCCATCCAAGCTATCTGCTTTTTTTGTTTCTGTAGCTGGTTGCTGCTATGATTTGTGGCTGTTGCTGAGATGAAGGTTGTCTTCTGCTGCTGCTGTTGCTGCTATTGGAGGGCTGTGTGTTGTCTGCCTGGTGCTTGTGAGAAGGCTCCACAAGGCTGTGGAGCTGTGTGCTAGCTGTCTGATGCTTGTGAGAATACTGCTTTGTGTTGATCATATGAGCAATAATATGGAGGGGGTTCCATGGTAATTGGTACAATTACAATAGGGTGAGCACTAAAAGTGTTACTACCACACATTGCAGTTGTAACAATGACCTGAATCCATCCAAGTTATCTACTTTTTGTGTTTCTGTAGCTGGCTTCTGCTTGCTTCTGTGATTTGTGGCTGCTGTTGAGATGTTGGTTGTCTTCTGCTGCTGTTGTTGCTGCTACTGGAGGCCATAAATATTACCAGGGTAATGATATGATGAACATTATCATACATTACACCTTTAATAGTACCCTAGGCAAGCCAGTCTTCTTGCAAATATAGCAAGCAGGTTAGAGGGAAGGATTGGTCACAGCCATTGCTTGGGTTCAGATTCTTGTGTGTTGTAGATGCCATTTGTGTTGGATGACTGCTCCAGTTGAGTCTATGAAGGAGCTGATGTTGCTTATGGGGGAGTTTTGGCATGTTTTGGTTTTTTCTGGCTATTTGGTTGAAAAACCAGACTGGGGAGGGATGTTGTTGGTAGAGGTAATTGTCTATGGTCCTGATTATTTCTTTGTGTCTTTTCAGGTTCTTGTACTTCTGGTGAGCAGAGATGTTGTGCAGGTAGTAGTGGCTGTATGCTAAGGATGGTGGTAAGGATGGGAGAGGAGGGCCAGAAAGGTTGCTGCAATTGTAGAGTTTTTGACATCATATCTGTTGTTGTCAGCCTTTGTAGTTGCAGCAGTGAGTTAGTTCAATGTCTTGCACCTGTAAAATACTGCCAATACACAAAGAAAACAAGAAAGTGTTAGTACAGATTGTGCCCTGTTCCATGAGTGTTCTTGCTTGAAATTTTCTCTGTTGATCTTTCTGTGTTCTTGTGGGATGGTGATTTGAATTGTATGTATTGATCTTTAACACATGCTATTACTATTCATTTCCATCAGAATTGGCAGAGCAACTGTGGTGGAAAATTGATCTTTTTGGCTTTTTTATGTCTAAAAGCTGGTGTAGCTTTAAGGTCAAGGTATATCTGTCCTCTTATTTTTTATTGTTTTTACTAACTTTGTATATATTTCAAGGTTTGAATCTAATTATAAACTTCGAAACTAATTCAAAGTTTGCAAGAATATTATTATAACTTCTTTAATTCTAAGTTTTAACTTTGAAACATACTTTTCATTTCAAATATATATACAAAGTTAGTAATATTTTGTTGTTATATTTTCAAAAACTTATAATTTCCTTCTTCTACAAAGTTTATGTCTTCTTATTTTTTATTTTTTTACTAACTTTGTATATATTTCAAGGTTTGAATCTAATTATAAACTTTGAAACTAATTCAAAGTTTGAGAATATTATTATAATTTCTTTAATTCTAAGTTTTAACTTTGAAACATACTTTTCATTTCAAATATATATATATATATATATATATATACAAAGTTAGTAATATTTTGTTGTTATATTTTCAAAAACTTATAATTTCCTTCTTTTACAAAGTTTATGTCTTCTTATTTTTTTACTTTTTACTAACTTTGTATATATTTCAAGGTTGAATCTAATTATAAACTTTGAAACTAATTCAAAGTTTGCAAGAATATTATTATAACTTCTGTAATTCTAAGTTTTAACTTTGAAACATACTTTTCATTTATTTTCAAAGTTAAATAAAAGACAAATTAAAAAAAAAGAAAAGAAAGAAAACCGGCGGACCGGACCGGAAAAATCAGTAGACTGGTTGCCGGTGCCGGTCAAGGTCCGGTTGAGCCATTTCCAACCGACGGACCGGACCGAAAATACCGATTTGGTCCGGTTTTGGCGCACCTCCGGTACCGGACTGGACCGGAACCGGAACCGGAAAAAATTTCCGGTCCGTCGCAGCCTTACTCTCATAATGTCCGAGCAGGCATGACCTGCTCCTTGCTTATTCCCTCTTCTATACAGTAGTAAAGTAATATAATAATAATTATACAAATTACATTCATTTTAAATCTATTAACTCTAAATTTTGAAATTTACCCTTACGTAAATTTCTCTTTTTCTCTCCGTAGAACGTAATATAAAAGCGAAAAAATAGTCATCCTCTGCATCTCGTGTCATTTATCTTTCCTTCACTTGACAAATCACAACTTCCGCACGCAAAGAAAACCGAAAAGAAAGAAAGAAGGGGAGAAAATAGAGAAAGAAAAAGATATGCAGTTAGTTGCTTATCATATGAGCACGACAATTTCGTGAGAACATCAGATATTACACCTGAACAACGCGTTTCCTACGACCATCACAAAACCCCTAACCTCCAACCTCTTACTCCAAGGAGTTGTTTGGGTCACATAATTGCTGCAAGACATTATTATAATATAGAAATTACTAACACTTATATAATGATGATGTTGAGTTTGTTATACACAAAATAATGTAAAATTACAATGTTCTTTTGTCTTTACTTGTTATATGCATGTTATTACTATGTTTTAGTCTTTAATATTCAATTCGCGAAAAATAATACATCAAGTTTCGCATAATAGCTTCTGTATGTTTCATGAATACCAAGTTAATTATTAAGCCAATCAAAAAGTTATATACTTCTTTCATTTATTCATCAACCAAGCTAAACATGTAGTGCCCCAAAAGTCCAACGTTTGTCTTTTCCTTTTCTCCTCTCCCCTTCCCATTTCAAGAATCCGATACCCCTCAACCTCTCTCCTGCCACCATTTCTTTAATTCTTTGACAGCTCCCTTTCATTCCGATTTCAACAGAATTCGGATTCACAAACTCGAATTCTTATTAAGGGCTTATTCATTTCAATGGCAGCTGCAGGGCCCACACAATACCAGATGATAAATCAATGAACATGGCCATACAAATCGGACAGTGGTCCTCGTTTCACCGCCTTTTCATTCATGTCTAAAACACCACCCGAAAATCATAATCCAAGAAAAAACAACCCCACAAACCATAACCTCCAATTCAATCCAATTTCATCATCAAATCAGGAATATTCCTCAAATAATTTCTCACAACTTCCTAACGACGTGTTATTGAAAATAGCTGCCACTTTCACTTTGCCAAATTTACGTGCTGCTTCACGGGTATGCAAGTCTTGGCGTGATGCACTTAGGCCCTTAAGAGAAGCCATGTTGTTTCTCAAATATGGTAAGAATTTCAAGCATGCGCGTGGTGGGGTTGAGGTTAATTTGAATAAGGCACTTGACTCCTTCCTTAAAGGTGCGGCTCGTGGGTCCACTTTGGCTATGGTTGATGCTGGCTTGCTTTATTGGGAAATGGGGAGAAAGGAACAAGGGGTTGCTTTTTATAGAAAGGCTGCTGTACTTGGTGACCCTGCTGGTCAGTGTAACTTGGGCATTTCCCTCTTGCAAAGTAACTAATTTACATTTCATGCTTAATATGGAATATTAACTATCTTGCTATGTTTGAAAAAAAGAGGAAAAAAAAAAGGAACTATCTTGCTATGTGAAGGAGAGATCCAAGGGTATGGCCCTGTCGTAAGTGGTGGAGACAGAAATTCGAGCAAGGGGATTCAATGAAATGTTAAATTGTCACACCTAAGAATTTACCCTTTTTCCACAGTGTAATTTTTCGTTGAAGGGGATTCATTGAAACACCCTTTACCAAATGTAGCTATGCCCCTGCCTGTCATAATCACAAGAAATGTTTATAGTCGTGATAGTTGTCATAGTTATGATTGTAGTCGCCAAGGTTTGAGCTTTCTGTTAAAAGACAACTTCAAATTGGGAGGACAATCCTCCTGTGAACTGACAGTACTTCAAACCGCCACAAGTATGAGCACATAGATTTTAGTAGGGTGCTTGGGAGAATAAGCCTGATGGACAAAAAAAAAACATATAAATTAGCAGTATTACATAGTTTACAAATTTGGCACCTTCTTGGTGCAATCAATGAAATGAATAGCTTACTTGTCCCGACAAAAAAGAAAGAAAGAGAAAGATTGTAGATTTTTGTATCGAAATGAGCACAAGTTTCTTTGGCGTGTATAAAATTTAGCAGCCTTAATTGTATGAATAACTCACTAATAGCGGGCTTGGTTCACCAATCACTATGTTTAGTAACCAAAGATCTATGCTTTTGCTTCCTATGCTTTGTCTGTTTGTGATTCTCATTCAGCATTAAGAGTTAGTAATTTGTGCTTCAGATTTTACTTGATCTATATTTGCTTATTGATAGTTATTGGTATTGCTCTCTCTTGTTTTCGCTAGTGTACTTTCGTTCATTGATATGGACTTAGTATTTCTGTAAAATCTTGTTGTGATGCCCTCTCTAATCATTATCACCAATTGAGCGTGCTGTCCAAAATTGAGAAAGTTAGGTGTAGGAGGGTGAGGTAATTCCAGTTGTTCATTTTTCTTCTTGCTCACTCGGTCTTTATTGAACTAGTGGTGCTTTAGTTGTTTCAGGAAATCCTGAGGTTGGCACTCTTCTTCCTGCGGTTTTCCTGATATCCTTTCTGAAAAAGAAAAGCATTAAAATAAAATCAGAACTGTTTTGGGATCTCTTTTGGAGAAAGGCATCTCTTCCTATTACCCTTAAGCCAGCTCTTTCATACCAATTATGGAGTAAACACTATCGCAGGCACTGCCGGTTTACAACCACAAGCCACCAGCTAACAAAAAACTTCTACTTTTGCCAAGCCCTCCAGCCACAATCCCATTGTTTTCACACCAATCTGTTGACAGCAAGATTGTGCAAAACTGGCATGACTTGATGGCTTTGGCCTGAGAGCCGTTGATAGCAGAGTTGTGCAAGAAAGTGTTACAATGCCAAGTTATTGGAGCAATCACATTAAGAGGGGTTGAGAGAGCTATATTACAGAAGATTTAGCTGCAAAATGCATTGTAATGAAAGAAAGAATAATGTTTGGGGGAAGTAAGAACTAGTACTAGAAGTTGGGAGAGGTTTTGTGGAGCCCCTCCTACTATTTAATTGGTTGAAGTTCCCCTTCCAACACCTGAAAACTGTGAAGTTTACCCTTTTGCTAGAGAACCATTAAATGCAAGGGCGGAGAAGTAGATTGTTGGAAGGCCTCTGCAGCACTTATTCCAGAGAAGTTGAAGGCAGCAAGTCAGCAACACATTTTATAATAATTTTTGTCCTTTTCTTCTATTATTCCTCGGGTGATTGTGTCAGTGAACCAGAGTACGCTCTGTTCACTACCAGCAGTATTTGGTAGTTTACTGTTATGCATCAACTTATGGTGAATGCTACTTAATAGAATTAGAAGTCCACATACGCATGTGAAGCCATTTCATCGCTGAGAGCTCCCACCAGAACTTTGCGTTTGATTTGCTGTAGCATAGTTCTCTGTCAAGCTTACTGACCACAAATGGAAGCATTTGTTTTACAACTTTCAGATTTGACTTTCATTACTCTGGTTATTGTATCTCTATGTAGTAATGATCTCTTTATACTCTATGTAGCTAATCCACCAGACATTGAGGAGGCTATCAAATGGCTGTACAAAGCTTCTATTGCAGGCTATGTTCGAGCTCAGTACAAGCTTGCCCTTTGTTTACATAAAGGTCGTGGCCCGAGTAGGGATATTAAGGAAGCGGTATGAAAATTATACTTGCTTAACCATTAACTTCACAGAGCAAGACTCAACTAGTTTGGATTGAGACCAGTTGTTTTTGTGACCATTTAATTTCACAGACAAAAATAAATAAGGGAGATCTTCCCTGTTTATGGGTTCGTCTATCTTGCCATGCATAATGAAAACACCATGTAGATGACTGAATTTAATCTTGCCATGCATGTAGGAAGAACATATACATAGTCCAGTATCACTTTGGGTCAATATTATTCAAGTTCAAGATCAAATCATACTATGAGGTTTTGAAATTTCACAATTTGGAATTATGACAACATTGCCTGCCAAAAACAAAAAGAAGAGTTGTGAAAAGTTGTCCAGATATTGTACTTAAAAATTCAAATTCACCATTATGGTTGAACAAAATGTTATTCGTCTTTTGGCTTTCTACATCCTGGGTTGTTCCTATGATAACTTTGCTTCTGAATGTGTTTTCTCTTCTTGAAGTGCAGGCAAGGTGGTATCTGAAGGCAGCGGAAGGTGGATATGTCCATGCCATGGATAACACTGCAATATGCTACTCAGTGGGAGAAGGTCTATCCCGGTCTCATAAATTAGCAAAGAAATGGATGAAGAGAGCAGCTGATCGAGGTTATAGCAAAGCCCAGTTTGAGCATGGACTTAGTCTATTTTCCGTAAGTAGAGCCTACATAAATCCTCCCACTGCACTACTCCAACCCTTCCCAACTTCTTTATGACTAGATTGTGAAAAACAATACTCCCTCTGTGCCATTTATGGCACACTCTTTTATGTTCCAAAAATGATAATTTTCTGCATTTAGAAACAATTTAACTTTAGATCTCCCATTTTACCCTTATTGACATGATTTTATAGGCACAAAACTGCCATGGTATTTTTAAGGCCATAGGTTTTAAAAATCTTTTCTTCTTTCTTAAACTATGTGCTCGGTCAAATTCCTTCACATATAACTAAAACAGAGGATGAATAGGTCCATAAAAAAAATGTTGTCTGTATCACCAAATGGTTCATATAGGAAAAGGACCTGCAAGCCTCTACCTTCTTCTTCTTTTTCCGTTTTTTTTTCTGTCCCTTTTATTTCTTTCGCTTGTCTATGAACTTATCTATCACTCTGGTGGTTCCTTGAGCAGGAAGGTAACATGATGAAAGCTGTGGTGTATTTGGAACTTGGCACTCGTGCTGGTGAGACAGCAGCTAACCAATATCCACTTCTTCTCGTGACAGAGCCATGCTTCTTCCTGATAATTGGCATCCTTTGCCGCCTTCATCACGCTGATTGATTTTCCCCGTTGTTTTCAGCTTACGCATCTTTCTCTAGCATGCTACTTTTGAACCTTTCTTCAATTACAAAGTGTAAATATATATAGTTTCTCTTATTGATGTGCATTCCCTAGTTCTATAATGTTATGATAAGAGCTTGCGTCGAAATAGTTTTGCGCTTAAATTTTACCATTTCTTCTATGATAGCTTAAAGACTTTTTTCATAGATTTTGTAACATTAACAGATTTTGAAGTATATTATGTACTATTGATTATTTATGAACAAGGGTATGGAAATATATTGTTCCAAAAAATTATATAAATTTGAAAACGAACTCATTGATTCTTAGAAACCTTGCTTCACCCAATATGTCCAGTGACAGATACACATCAAACGCATATAAGCAAAAGAATCAACCAAGGTAAAAGAAGAAAAAATTAGGGAATGCACTTGTACATTGACAAATAGTACCAAACAATAGGATAAGATTAGGTGGCACCTGAAGAACAAAGCAATTAGGTGCTCAAGGGCGTATCCCATGCAATTTGTATAATAGACAGAAATTTCTTCTGCTCAGCCATATAAAGTACTTATAAACTATAATAAGCTTTTCCCTCCCATCAAATGTTATATACAAACCTCTATAAACCAACATCCACAATGATTACTCTCCAACAATGGCAGGCCCAAGATTTCATACAAAAACAATTGCTTTTAACTAAAAATGTTAACAATTTATATATCTAATTTTACATTTTATTCAAACTTTAAAAATATTCTATTTAAACAATTTAGACTTTTATTAGACTCTAATGAATTTAACAAATAACAAAGTTGTTAATTTACAAAAATGATAGGACACTTAAAATAAATTGGTACAAACTATAAGAGAAGATAACTTTAAAGTGAACTAACAATTTATGTAACATAAAGAAACAATTTAGGATAAACTAGTTTAATATGAACTAACAAATTATAAATAATTTTAAGATTTGCATGTGTATATTTTATCAAAAATAATGTAAGATTTTACTTTAAAATTTTTTTTGATCTTCTGAAGTTAAATAGATTGTAGATTAATTTTTATTGGATTTGAGTAGGATAAAATAGAAATAAATTAGAAAATAGAGATACAAAATTATAGAACCCGCTAAGGGAATAAACTAGCTAGCTCTTTATTTTAAAAGAGAGTTAACTACAACGCTAGCCCCCCAATTTATTAGGCCCTTTAGCATTAACTGGACATGCACTTGCACTAGTGATGAAGAACAAAACTACACAAAAGTTGCCTACATCAGTTTTGAACTCTGACCCTTCATTTAATTTTCAACCCGCTGGACCATCTCTCAAGAAGATCAGCTTGCATTATGTGGGTTCAAAGAATATATATATACTCATTTTACAGAATTTAACCTATATAAAATATTAAAAATTTTCAATGAAGCGAATTCATTTGAACCCTCTTGACCCTACGTGGGTCCGCCCCTGCTCTCCGACATTCTCAAATTCGTTGATCGCTTGAACAGCACAGGATTGACCCTTGTGTTCCTCTCAACAGAGCAGGGACACCTTTAAACTCAAGGATCGTCCCTAAGTTCTTGATACGCAAGAAATTCCCAAGTTTCTGAAATTTTATTAAACAAAATTATACAGTATATCACAGATCTTGGAAAATCTTTCGGATTAAGGGAAGAAAGAAAGAACAACAGAAATAGAGTTAATTATTTCAGAACCAGATGGATGATTTTCCCAGGACGCAAAAGACTTTCCTTTTCCGTCGCCAAAACTAGAAAATTTACTGCTATTGATGCCACAAGTAAAAATATTAAGTGTTCATAAGGGAGACCAATATAAAGCTGACAACTGCTACATATAACAAGCCTAATCTAACATATCCTCAGCAAGTATACCAACAGTTAAGGCAAAAACTTCCTTACAACAAAGTAAAATTCTATGTCGCTAACAGAGATTCAAAATTGGCTAAATCTTGTCAAACAAAAAGGCATTGCCGTCCTATCTTAAATAGCTATGTAGTAAGATCCAAATTGCCCACAGACGCACGATCAGATTGAGACGAAACATGCTGGTCTGGAGTGGCATTAGTTGATGATGAGGCAAAATTGTGTGCACTAATGTTAGCAAACTGATAATATGTCATGGGAAAATAGGCATAGTTTCCATTAAACCGAATATTAGGAACCCAAGAAGCCGTGTACTCATGAGGTCCCTGATCATTACTTGAATTCTTACTGTAAGCCATAGGGATAGGAGGAAATCCTGGAACTCTGTAACTGATTGGCATTGGTGAAATTGGAGTTTCTTGATTCATATATTCTTTGCCTTTGCTGTTGTCTTTCGTTACTGGAATAACAACCGAACTGGCTTCTTCTGAGACGGGTTGATTAGTAGGTGAAGATGAACGACAAGACTCTTCAGCCAAATTAATGTCGAAGACACTGGACTTTTGGCGTTTGATCACTGCTCTTTTGTTATCTTTCTCAGCCTCCAGTCTTTCAAAATATTTCTGGGCATGGCTAGCAACTTGTGTGTGTGTTCTACTTGGCACAAATTCTTTAGCAATTCCAGCCCAATTTCCTCTCCCAAGTTTCTCCAATCCAATCAAGAATGCCCTGTGTTCATCTTCGCTCCATCTTGTTCCCTTACTATTATTGTTTCTTCTTCCCATATTGGCACTTCTTGATTTTGAACTTGAACTCTCAGAATTAGTACTGATCACAACTCCAAATAGTTTAATGCTATTACTGCTGCCGCCAACTTTCTTGGTTCTTGAAATTTCCCCTCTTCTTTCACTATGGATTTCTTTTGCCATTCTCATTACCTATTCTCTTTTTGCAAATTGCGCACAAGAGCATGTACTTAGAGGTCCATTATCCAATTATTTAAAAGAGGTAATGTGTTAACCGTGTCCTAACATAGGACACGGTTAGGATTAGTGTACCACATTAGGAAACTAAGGATAGTTAAATTAATAGGCAACATATGTATAAGGAAATAAAATTATTGAAATTAAAGTTGTAGTTCAAGAAACAAAGAGTAAAAATATAGTACTACGAGGAGAAGGTAATTAATTAAACTAATTAAAGAAGAAGGGAGGGGTACCGTTACCGGCTTTGGAAAGAATTGACCAACTTATTTTCCATATTTACTAAGTTGATCTCAAAATCCACAACGGTAAACGAAAATTTTAAAAAAGCAGACTTGAATTTAGGGTCTGTTTGGGTTTTGTGTATAAAACTGATTTTAGTATTTGGGTTCCTTCAAACAATCTCAACAGTAAAGGAATACCACCTTCTTAAACTATAATTTTTTTTGTTCCTATCATTATCTCTAGCTAGTGAATTAGTTGCCATTACTGACTAAATTTTGATCGAGGAGGATTTGGTTGGTTTGAGTTTCGAGTGCTAAAGAAACGGTGACTTGGGATGGATCAAGGATTTTTCTAGCGAATGACTTTTACTGCTATAACAATTATTACATATAGTCAAATTAACTTATAAACTGTTTATAAAAGATACATATCATACACTTATTATTTTTATTGGTGGAGATAAATATCTTATAAGAATGAGTATCAATGAAAATTTTAAAGTAATCGAATCAAAGCTAACCCAATCTATTTTAATGTTTTCTTTTCTTTTAAAATAAATAAATTAAGATATGAATATATAAGTTTACGGAATGATTAAGATTGTCTTAAAAGAATAGCAAACTAAACCGATAAAAACTATATGTGCAAAAGTTGTTACACAAAGTTTAACCATACATGATATTAGTGATACTTTGAACCTAAAAAAGTAGTATCATAATAAGCGTAGACGACACAGTCCTGTCAACCAGGGAATTGATGCATCTCTCTGCATCTTTCATATCCTGGGTATGGAAGGTCAAAGATGTTCATCAATTTCTGGTTATGATATTCCTCCTGAATTTGACATTGTGGTACCGGTATAGACCGGAATTTCTTTATGATCTTAATATGATCGATAATAAAAAAATATTTTTTGGGTTATGAAAAGAATTCTTCAATTTACAATTTTATCTATTCTATATCTTGGGTAGATCCAAGCCATAATTGCTCAAATAAATAACTAAAAAGTTAGACAAATAAGAGAAAGAAAAATAGAAGAGAAATAGAATTTATAGAAATATCATAAAATTTACTTATCTCTAAGGTTCAACAATTATTTGACTGTTGGTGGATCTTTTTGTATATGTCGTCCGGAAAGATAATTCAATGGCTAATTTTAATAGATAAGGATTCCGTAAAAACCAAGACAATAACAATTTTGTTCGTAATTGTAACTTCACGTTGGACGGGAAAAAGATTATAACTTCATATTGTGCTACTTTGATTCCAAGTTCATTATTGTACTATATATTTCAGGTTGTATAACTTTTTTTTTAATGAGATAATTAAACGGTGCATAAAGTATTTCGTATTCATGCAAGATCCGAAGAACGGCCGCACCCCAAGAAGGTGTAATGTAGGCAGCCTACCATGATATAAGGATCAATGGCTGATTTCATGACCATGGACGGATCCACGGGTATCACTATTGGTGCACCCACCAACCTTAGTCGAAACTCTAATAACTATGTAGAAATTCCTTACAGATTTAACATAAGGAATACATGAGCACCCATCGAGAAAACGAGCACTGGGTGCTTTGATCCTGCAGGCACTTCTATTTTTCGACGGCAAGGGTTTGATTCCAATTGGGGCAAAATCACTAGTTTCATACTACTTTTTAGTCCACGTGATATGTGTTTACCCGTAAAATGGTACAATTGAATTTATATGTGGTTTCTAGACAAGTCAACTAATTTCATCCTGAAATAATACAATAATTGAAAAAATGTACAATACTTAGACTTGAAATGTAGATGAAACAGCAGATATGACAGTTCCGGGAACAAGATATTCGGGCACATCAATGATGAGATCAAAAAGCGAGAAAGTAAGATTGTATTAAGCTTTATAGAATGTAGTGTAAGTTCGGCCAGAAAATTCGTGTCCTTTACAATGATAACTGGGCTCACTATTTATAGCTGTGTCTAGGGAAGGAAGTCCTAGGATCGTGCCCTCCTTTAATATCAATTATGAGGGTCATTGATGAAGATGAAACGGTGAACATAAATGCCGAATTCTCTGGAACGGGCCATCGCTCTTAATGCTGCAGAATATTCCCTACTAAATGCTAACGAGCGCAGAGCATTTAATACATCTTTATGAACGTTATCCTTCCGGTGACAAGCGGAATGGCTGTGTTCGGTCTTCGACCATCCCCGTCTTGGGTTCCATGTGTCTTTTCTTTAAATGACCACGTGTTATATTATATTTCACCCTATACAGATAGTCCCCCCTGCTTTTCGGTGACATAACTTTGTATTATCGGGAAGTTGGTAGAAATACTTTTTCGGCGGGAATTACTATAACTCCCTCTGAAGGCTTCTGACGGTTGATTAGACGCATGTCTCTCCGCACTTAATGACCCGAACACGTGTCATCCCATGATTCAGCACAACTTTTACCAATTATCGAAGTAATCATGGCCATGAATTTAGCCGTCAATATTTTACTTATACGCATCGTTCTTTTCCTTTGCACTTCATAATTTCTTGAGCTTCTGATTTGCATCTTTGTCCTCCATCCTTTCTTTAATTCTCTTCAAACAAAAACCTTTTCCTCTTCTTATTCAATGGCTTCTTCCTCCATGCGTGCCGGTTCTTCAAAGAACAAGAACAAAGCTGAGGACTCTTCTCCTCCAACGGTGGGTTCCATCATCCCAAGAAGACTCAGTACCACAAAGGACTTTGAAGAGAAATTCTCTACTGCTAAACCTCATACATGGGCTGTTAGTATGTACCATTCTTCCATTCGTCCTTCCAGTATTCCTGTTGTGAAGAAAGATTGTCGCTGCCATGAGTTGGATATCATTGCTCCTGATCTATCGGAGCGAGTGATCCATCCCAAGGAACGTTTTACGTACTTTTACATGTTTCCCTTTACTTTGGAAGTGATATAGACATTTCTTTGTTGAGCCAGTTATAAGCTTTTACCCACCTAATTGTTATGTATCTTAGTTAACCCCTTTGAGCTTGTAATCCTATTTCTTTAGCAACCACGTTATAAGCCTTACCCATTTGTTTGAATTGACCATCTATTTGAACCATTTACCTCTCATGACCACTTGAATTTGTTATGAACTTTGTAAAAGTTAAAGTGTGGGGTGGTTGGTTAGGCTTTTGAGTGGAACTAATGAAATAAGGAAGAAGGTGCACTGTTCTGAAAAAGTAAGAGCCACTTGAATTGAAAAAGAAAATAAAATACGTGTATTGTTGTGCAAAATATTCTTTGATAGCGGTGACTCTTGATGTAATTATGCATAAAGAAGTAGGGAGTTAATGTATATTGATGTGAAGGTGGAGTTATGGTTTGGCATAAGTGTGGGATTTTGAACAATAAAATGTATGTATTAAAGTGCTTAGGGAGGTATAGTCACTCTTATATCTAAATGTATCCTACCCGTCCTGCATCCTACATTACAACCAAATAACGTCTTACTTGATCTTTGACTGAATGAGCTCAATTAGTAGAGTAGTACACTACAGGCAAGCCTATGGTACGTCTTTTGTGGCACATGAATGTTGTTTTTGAGAGTGAGTGAATTCTTTCTATCTTGAGTTCCTAATTGTTCTTAAATTTCATTGTGTGTGGAACTACTCTCTATTGTTGTGTGGGGGCACTTAATTCATGAAGGAAAGGTAATGTCGTTGACCTCTGTGTTAGAGTAAGTGAGCGGGTTATAAATAATGCGTGGTGCTTTTGAGTCAAGTTTTGAGGCTAGGATGTTACAGTATTGTGCTTAATCGGTTTTAAATATTCTTGGTGTGATGAGTTATGAGAGTTGTTGAAAAATGTCGTGTCTATATAAAAGTGTAGTTTGATTGCTCGAGGACAAACAATGGTTTAAGTGTGGGGTGTTGATGGTAGGCTATAATCCTGTATTTTAGTCGCTTATTGCACTCTAATTTACTACACTTTACTTGTTTTGAGCTTTAATTGATAGTGTTTTGCACTTATTGCGTGTTTTATGCCTTGTAGGAGTGATTCCGAGCTAAGTAGATGTTATGGAATGAATTCGAGTGATTTGGAGCTTTGAAGTCTGAGTAAAACTCAAGGGATTAAGTCAGGATCATTGAGGACCAAGTCTGGATGTCAAAACGCACGAAAAAATCCGTACTCTTAGAAATCTCCACTGTCGCCGTGCATGGGGCGGCATGTGGGGCACTGTGCTTGTGCATTTTTCTGCTGCCTGTCAGAACCAACTCTTTGGATTTCCCCACTAATGCTCACCGTGGCGCGTCGTCCCATGCGGCGCGCCTGTGTAATTTTTACAGAGTGAAAATCCTATTTCGATTAGGAAAAGGTGATTTCGTCTGGGCCCCACCCTACTTGGTATAAATACATGGAAAAACGTTATTTTCTAGACTTTTGACACATTTTCGACCTAAGGAGGCTAAAGAGGAGCAGGAAGAGCAAAAACACAAGGATTTCATCCTTCCTTCCTCACTCAAGACACGAGTTTCGATTGAATTTATGTTTTCCTCTACTTTAACTTTATTTGTGATGAATTTCTCCATATCTATGGAGTCGTTCTCTTTAGGGTTTGATGGATTTGATGTATTGATGATTGTTTGTGGATTATAACTCCAGTTTTATATATTGAATCATTTTTGGATGATTTAGTTGTTGTATCTATATTCACTTGTTCATGTAATCGAGAGAGGCATAACTTGTGATATCTTTGCATTATCTTATGGTTGATTTTGTTAATTCTTCTTAATAATCGAAAGAGGCTAGTTGAATCATTGATTATACCTGGTTCGAAGAATAATCGAAAGAGGTTTTCTTGAAGACCAATCCACTACGCATTCTTGCATATCTTCACGTGCTTAAATTGGTTCATTTTGTGAGGTTAAGACTTAATCGAGAGAAGAGTTTTGCTGAACGTTTGAACTGATAATTGAGTGAATTCGAGAGATTCACTTAAACATTAGAAGTGAATTATCTAGAGTTATATCCCAAACAATTATCTTGCACCTATCCTATCAACCCCTATTTCTTCCCACTGATAACTTCCTTGCTTACCTTTATTGCGATTGTCATTAGTCAATAGCTTTAGATTCTTAGTTAATTTTAGTTATTAATCATATAAATCTCTATTGTTGATTCTCCTGGATAGCAATCAAGCTAGAAACTACGAAAAATACTGTTTAAATCCAATCCCTGTGGATACGATATTATACTATACTATCTTTGACCAGCGAGCATAATTTAAGTGTGTGTTTCGAGCTCGTCAAGGGCCTCAAATTTTAGGGGCCTAAAGCAAAGGTTTTACAAGCCTCACGCTTGAGCCACCCCTGTAGTGATGAAATAGCTATGGAAATATAGCAAAGAAGAGAATACACTTTGGAGGAAAGTAGTGGAAAAAAGGTATAATGGTAAGAAATTATGATACCCAGAATACCTTCAGGGCCACATGGGGTGGGTCCATGGAAACACATTAGCAAACTTTGGCAACTGTTTAGCAAGACAAGAATACAAGTAGGAGATGGGGCAAAAACCATGTTCTGGAAAGATAAATGGCTGGGTGAATCTCTTTTGCAGGAAGAATTTTCTGATTTATATGATTTTGCTATACATAGAGATGCTATTGCAAAGAGAACAACTCATGGGGACATTTGCTTTAAAAGGAATTTGTCACGACCCAAATCGAAGGGCCACGATGAGCACCCAGTGCCTTACTCGATCGAGTACCAATATAACGTATCTTTCTTATCACACCATCATGGATAAATGGGCCAGAAGGGCCGTCATGAGATAACCAGAATAAAACATAAAGGAATACTAAACATAGGACAACTCAACATGATATAGAAACTTATACATGTGACATACAGGCCTATAAGGCCGACATGATCATTTGTACACTTAAAACATAGGTGGACAAGGCCATATAAGTATCCATATACATGACATCTATCTACAAGACTCTAAGAGTATATAAACGTCATAAAGGTCAGGACAAGGCCCCGCCATACCAATCAATACATGTCCAAATCATACTGACCAAATAGGCAACTCTGGAGCAAATGGAGTGCACCAGCACCTTCCGCTGAGCTGATAGCCTACTAGGAGGACTCTCAACCTGTCTATCGGGACCTGCGGGCATGAAACGCAGCATCCCCAAGCAAAAGGGACGTCCGTACAAATAAAGTACCGAGTATGTAAGGCATGACATCAGTATATAAAAGACATGAAATAAACATGGAGTAAAGAACTCAACCTGTAAGTCTTAATAGCTTTGTGAATCATAAAACATTTATAATGTCATGCATATGCGTATAAATGTCACATCATACCTACATATCATCAAGCCTCTGAGGGCATCCCATCATAACATCTCGGCCTCTGTGGGGGAAATCATCAACATATACCAACTGATCAGGTGGTGGTGCATAAACAACACCATAACCTTTTCCCGTACCCCATATATATATATATAATATACGTGTATATAACACCATCTGGTCATGGTTCAATGTACATGTATAAATGAATGCAATATATAAGAAGTAAGTCAATAAGATCCCTTAGAATGTCATAAGATCAATATGCCTTCGGTTAATATCACGAAATAATATTTATCAACTTAAATATTCTCTGAGACTCATGAACAGACGATATGATAGTAGGACATATGGAGAATCAAGAACATAGGAAACCTAGTACTTCTAAGAATAGAGTCATTTGTGAAAGTTGTCTGCTTGCTCGTTTCGTTATATCATATGGATCATGCCAAAAGGAAAGAAGGGATAGCCTTAACATACCTCAAGTCGTCAATTCAACTCAACAACAAGCTTATGACAACTAGCGTGCCAACCCTATAACAAGGAAATACATGTACAACTTAGATGGCGCAAGTATACCACGTATCTCAAATGATAACTCGATTCTAAAATAAAACGGGCAGCATTTCCCCTGTTTTTACTACTCCCTCAATCCTACTATAGGCAAGACAACAACACAATACAACCAGCAACTCAAAAACAACATAACTACAATTCAGGACCTTTAATACAGCATAAAACCCAAATATACCATAACACAGCCAATCAACAAGTTATCAATTAACCTGAAATTGCAACGACGAGCGACCAGCCAACTACTCTACCACATGTGGCGTTTCTCCATGCCCTTTATCCTTCCAAACTCCATAAATCAGCAGCACAATAGGCCAACACTAGTGGACTACAAAACAGTCCACTAAAAGTGAAATAAATCAAATTCACGGCTTCCGATCACCGTCCCGTGAGTTGTAACTATTAGGAAATGAATTTATCAACCTTCCTTGATATTTAAAAGCTTAAAAAAAGAAACTAGGAATTTTATTAACTATGACGTACCTTCTAAAACTCAAACTACAAAGAAAAAGAGAGGCGGTATAATGATACTTACGTCGTAGGGATCGTTCTAATATTATCACTTCTTGATTTCGTACCCGGGATGTTAATCTTTTTTGGAACCTTTGTAGAGAGCTTAAGGGTAAGTTTATGGTCTTATTTTGGTCGTGGTATGTGGAAAAATGAAGAAAGAGACGACATAAGGGATATATATCCACTTCTGGAAAGTCAAAGAGGTGCTAGCTTGGCACCATAGCATTGGCCCTTCTTCCGACGCTTATATCTTTTTATCTGGATGTCGTATGAATGAAATATTAAGAGCATTGGAAAATAAATTCCAAGACCTTAAATTTAGTATATAATATGTCCCAAAAAGACCTCATATAGCACACGAAATGTATTGCTCAAAAAGCTTCATTAGAAGGAAAATCCTTGGTTTTTCCGCAACTAAAATCCGATTTTCCCAAAATTTATATCAAAACATCATATATAGTCATATTATGACTTTAAACTTATTTAAAATCATGATTAACAAGTCTCATATTCATTATACGTCACCCTGGGACGCATAGGGTGTAACACTTGTGATGACCTTTGCCAACTTTTGTTCCACAACTCGCTTGACTTTAAAAGGTAATACACGACTATCATACAAATAAAATAACTCATAACATAATCTTCTTATCATGTTAAGCACCCTAGTCTCACCCCAAAAGTACATGTTATAACATTCTCAACTTGTCGACATTCGACGAAACAGCCTTTCAACCCTATTGGTACTTGTTATCCATGATCTTAAAGATTTGTAACCTCCAAAGGAACATGATTAACTTACTTTTGTACTTTAAAAGATGATCTCATTTCTGATCTTACATCAATGACTTACGACGTACTGTTACGTACGAAAACATGGGGTGTAACATCATTCCCCCTTTGGAAAATTCGTCATCGAATGTTGATTAATGCGTCTATTAGTCTCATAACTTATATCTTTATGAATACTTTAATATTTTCCTTGCCATCTAGGCAACTTTTCTGTGAATAAATCCAAAGGCCAAGGCATTCCCCCCCCTTAGGCCTCTTTTTCAAACCCACGACTTGTGATCGGAATTCTTCCAATCTCGTAACTGTTGCTACCTTCTGTCATGCAGCTTGTACGACTCTGACTTTGTAAGTGCGCCTATGCGACTCTTCTCTCCTTTTTCCTCCAGCTATTAGCCAATCTGTAGGCCTCACTTTGTGAACATATACAGAACTATGACAAGCTTTTCCTCTATGCATCCATAGGTGTACTGAAGTTCTTTGCTCGGTACTTTGTTAGACTTACGACTATTGACATATTTGCATCTAGGTAGGTCATACGATGGAATTTTTTTATGTTCTTGCTCACCTATAATTATCCCTAGCTACTTACCTCCGCGCCCTTGTGCTCGTAGGATTGCTTCTGAACTGAAATTTTTGACTGTCTTCCCAATAGCACTCTCTTTTAGTTTTGTCACACGTATATGGTACGTTTAATTACTCAACTCCTATATGAATATATCACAAGGATTACGACATTATATCTACGAGACTGAATTCACTATGTTGTGGTTCACTACGTTTATCTTGCATGATCTGTTGATTTATCTATGACCTCTTGTCTAGCCATAATTAGGCTCTTCCTGAATTAACTATAGACTACTCATTGGTCCATTCTCATATCTATATTCTGCGTAATATCTCTTGGGCTATGTCTTTTGTCTTAACTTACCCCTCACACTAGCTCCTTATGTATCAAGTGTTCATTTGCACTTATTTATCAATAACATCTGGTGCTGGAACCCTTACTGCCTCTTCCCTGCATTGTGCTTGCATAATGTTCTGAAGTCGTATCATATCTGTAGGAACCGAATAAATGCAAACTCATATCTTTTGCCTTTCTACCACATTCTTCCTTTACTATTCCATAGTAACCTGAACCATGTAACTCCGACTTAATACCATATCACACCATCTTCCCCCTTTAGGGGCATACTAAAATTTAATTCTACGACGATCTACCTATAGATATTTTACATCTTCATCTTTGGCGTCTTTTGTAACTACCTGAGCGGTCGTTTTGAGAGTATTAGCCCCGTTCCCTTATTTATTGCTCTCTCTACTTCATTTTATGGTTATGTGACTTTCCAGGGCACTTGGTGTCGGGTTCGGGTGAGTTTCGGAGTGAAATGGGGCACTTAGTCCCATAAATTAGAAGCTTAAGTGGAAAAGGTTGACCGTAGTTTGACTTGTGTGAAGATGAATTCAGAATGGAGTTTCGATGGTTCCAATAGCTCTATGTGGTGATTTTGATCTTAGGAGCGCGTCCGGATGTTGATTTGGAGGTACCTAGGTCATTTCAGCGTTAATTGGCGACAATTGGAAGGTTTTTGGAAAGTTTGACCGAGAGTGAACTTTTTGATATCAGGGTTGGATTCCGTTTCCGGAAGTTAGAGTAGGTCCGTAATATCAATTATGACTTGTGTGCAAAATTTGGGGTCAATCAGACGTGATTTGATAGGTTTCGGCATCGGATGTAGAAGTTAGTAGTTCTAAAGTTCATTAGGCTTTCTTCGATGCGCAATCCATGTTTTTAGCATTGTTGATGTGGTTTTTGGCCTCGAATAGGTCCGTTATGTGTTTCAGGACTAGTTGATATATTCAGACGGGGTTCCGGGGGCCCCGGGTGTGATTCGGATTGAATCCCATAATTCTTTGAGTTCTCTTATTTATCTATCTACGCTCGTAGGGGATTCTATTGTTGTTGACAATGTGTATCGGTCGTGTTTGGTTGTTCTTAGTGGTTTTGAGACCAGAGCCGATTTATTGTTGAATGATGGATTTCGATGTTATTTTGGGCATGGACTGGTTGTCACCCTATCATGCTATCCTTGATTGTCACGCCAAGATGGTGACATTGGCTATGCCAGGTCTACCGCGGTTAGAGTGGAGAGGTACTTTAGATTTCCTAGCAGGGTTGTTTCATTTCTAAAGGCTCAGCGGATGGTTGAGAAGGGGTGTGATGCATATCTGGCATATGTGAGGGATGTTAGTGTTGATACTCCTACCGTCGATCCAGTTTCGGTAGTGAGGGATTATCTAGATGTATTTCCGGCAGATCTTCCGGGCATGCCGCCTGACAGGGATATCAACTTCGATATTGATTTGTTATCAGGCACTCAGCCCATTTCTATTCCACCCTATCGTATGGCCCCAACAAAGTTGAAAGAGTTAAAGGAACATTTGCAAGAGTTACTTGATAAAGGTTTCATTCGGCCTAGTGTGTCGCCTTGGGGTGCTCCAGTCTTATTTAAGAAGAAGGATGGTTTTATGCGGATGTGTATTGATTATCGCCAGTTGAACAAGGTTACAGTGAAGAACGAGTATCCATTACCATGTATTAATGACCTATTTGATAAGCTTCAGGGTGCCAGAGTATTCTCTAAGATTGACTTGCATTCAAGCTATCATCAGTTGAAGATTCGGGAGCCAGATATTTCGAAGACTGCCTTCAGGATTCGGTATGGTCATTACGAGTTCCTTGTGATGTCTTTCGGGCTGACCAACGACCCAACAACATTCATGCACTTGATGAACAATGTATTTCAACCCTATCTTGACTCATTTTTCATTGTGTTTATTGATGACATTCTAGTGTACTTTCGGAGCCCGGAGGATCATGAGCACCACCTGAGGACTGTGCTTCGACCTTGAGAGAAAAGATGTTATATGCAAAACTTTTGAAGTGTGAATTGTTGCTAGATTCAGTGGGATTTTTGGGTCATGTAGTATCGAATGAGGGGATTAAGGTAGATCCGGAGAAGATTTGAAGTAGTACAGAGTTGTCCCAGACCGTCCTTAGCTACGGAGATCCGGAGTTTTCTTGGCTTGGCGGGGTACTATCATCGATTTGTAGAGGGTTTCTTGTCTATTGCAGCACCTATGACCAGGCTGACCCAGAAGGGTAACTACTGCTTTGATCACCTCCCCAGTGTTGGTATTGCCTACTGGTTCAGGGTCCTATGCGGTGTATTGTGATGCGTCGTGCATTGAGCTTGGCGCGGTGCTGATGCAGGACGGTAGGGTGATTGCCTACGTGTCTAGACAACTGAAGGTGCATGAGAAGAACTATCCTGTCCACAACCTTGATTAGCAGCTATTTTTCATGCCTTGAAGATCTGGCAGCACTATTTGTATGGTGTCCCTTGTGAGGTCTACACCGATCATCGGAGTCTACAACATCTGTTCAGATAGAAGGATCTTAACTTGCGGCAGTGGAGATGGTTGGAGTTGGTTAAGACTATGATATCACCATTTTCTATCATCCCGGGAAGGCCAATGTGGTGGCCGATTCCTTGAGTCGCAAGGCGGAGAGTTTGGGCAGCTTAGCATATCTACCGATAGTAGAGAGACCATTAGCATTGGATGTTCAAGCCTTGGCCAACCAGTTTGTTAGATCGGATGTCTCTGAGCCGAGCTGAGTTTTGGCTTGTGTGGTTTCTCAATCTTTTCTTTATGATTGTATCAGAGAGCGTCAGTATGATGATCCCCATCTGCTTGTCCTTAAGGACACGGTTCAGCACGGCGATGCCAAGGAGATCACTATTGGAGAGGACGGTGTATTATGGATGCAGGGCAGGCTATGTGTGCCCAATGTAGATGGCTTGTGTGAGCTGATTCTCCAAAAGGCTCACAGTTCGCGGTACTCCATTCATCCAGGTGCCGTGAAGATGTATCAGGACTTGAGGCAACACTATTGGTGGAGGTGGATGAAGAAGGATATAGTGGAATATGTAGCTCGGTGCCTAAATTGTCAGCAGGTGAAGTATGAGCATCAGCGGCCTGGTGGATCACCTCAGAAGCTAGAGATTTCAAAGTGGAAATGGGAGCGGATCACTATGGATTTTATTGTTAGGCTCCCAGGGACTCAGAGGAAGTTTGGGTGATTGTGGATAGATTGACCAAGTCAACTCATTTCATTCCTGTGGTTACTACTTACTCTTAGGAGCAGCTGGCTCAGGTTTATATTCTCAAGATTGTCAGGCTTCATGGCGTCCCGGTATCTATCATCTCTGACCGCGGTACGCAATTTACATCGTGGTTCTGGAGAGCTGTGCATCATGAGTTGGGTACTCGGGTAGAGTTGAGTATATCATTTCACCCTTAGGCGGACGGATAGTCCCAGAGTACTATTCAGTTATTAGAGGATATGCTCCGTGCATGTGTGATGAATTTGGGGGTTCTTGGGATTAGTTCTTGCCACTTGCGGAGTTTGCCTACAACAAGAATAATCAGTCAAGCATTCAGATGGCCCCATATAAGACTTTGTATGGTAGAGGGTGCCGGTCTCCAGTGAGTTGGTTCAAGCCGGGCGAGGCTAGGCTATTAGGTACAGACTTGATTCAAGATGCTTTGGAAAAAGTTAGATTGATTCAGGATCGACTCCGTACAGCCTAGTCCCGGCATAAGAGTTATACGGATCGAAAGGTTCGCGACATTGCATTCATGGTTGGGGGGCGGGTCTTGCTCCGGGTTTCACCCATGAAGGGTTTAATGAGGTGCGAAAAGAAAGGCAAGCTAAGCCCTAGGTACATCAGACCTTTTGAGATTCTTGAGAGGGTTGGAGTAATGGCTTACAGACTTGCACTACCACCTAGTCTCTCTGCAGTTCATCCAGTGTTCCATGTTTCCATGCTCTGAAAGTATCACGGTGATCTGTCTCATGTGTTGGACTTCAGCTCAGTCCAGTTGGACAAGGATCTATCTTATGTTGAGGAGCCGGTGGCTATTTTAGACAGGTAGGTTTAGAAGTTGAGGTCAAAGAACATCGCTTCAGTGAAGGTTCAGTGGAGGGGTCAGCTTGTCGAGGAGGCGACTTAGGAGATCGAGCATGACAGTCGTTATCCTCATCCTTTCACCACTTCAGGTATGTCTCTATACTCATTCGAGGACGAACATTTTTTTAAGAGGGGGAAGCTGTAATGACCCGACCGGTCGTTTTGAGAGTATTAACCCCGATCCCCTATGTATTGCTCCTTTTAACTCATTTTGTGGCTATGTGACTTGCTGGGGCGCTTGGTGTTGGGTTCGGGTGAGTTTCAGAGTGAAATGGGGCACTTAGTCTGAAAATTGGAAGCTTAAGTTGAAAAGGTTGACCGTAGTTTGACTTGTTCAAAAACGACTCCAAAATGGAGTTTCGATGGTTCCAATAGCTTCGTATGGTATTTTGATCTTAGGAGCGCGTCGGGATGTTAATTTGGAGGTCCGCATGTCATTTCGGCGTTAATTATCGAAAGGTCGAAAGTTGGAAGGTTTTTGGAAAGTTTGACTGGGAGTGAACTTTTTGATATCGGGGTTGGATTTTAGTTCCAGAAATTGGAATAGATCCGTAATGTCAATTATGACTTGTGTGCAAAATTTGGAGTCAATCAGACGTGATTTGATAGGTTTCGGCATCGGATGTAGAAGTTAGAAGTTCTAAAGTTCATTAGGCTTAAATCGATGCGCAAACCGTGTTTTTAGCGTTGTTCGATATGATTTTTGGCCTCGAGTAGGTCCGTTATGTGTTTTAGGACTTGTTGGTATATGCGGACGGGGTTCTGGGGGCCCCGGGTGTGATTCGGATTGAATCCGAAACAATATTGGACTTGTGTGATTGCTGAAGCATTTCTGTGTCTGGTGCAATCGCACCTGCGCACTTTGGGCCGCAGGCGCACAGCAAAAGCGGCCCTCGAGCCGTAGAAGCAAAGTTTGAGTTGCCAAGCTGGGGCCCTTCCCGCAGGCCCGAAAGCGCAGATGCGCCCAGGTTACGCAGGAGTCGAACCGCAGGTGTGCGATTTGGTCCACAGAAGCGGAATTTTCTGATCTTAGTGGGAACCGCACCTGCGAAGGATTTTCCGTAGGTGCGGCATCGCAGGTGCCACTGAGAGCCCGCAGATGTGAAATCACTGCGCAGAAAAGGCCTAAGTTTGAGGGTTTGATTCATTACCAGTTTTGGACCTAGAAAGCTCGGTTTGTGGCGATATTTCGAGAGATTTTCAAGGAAATCACTGGGGTATGAGATTCTAATTGGGTTTTGATTAAATTACACGAATCTATTGTTGTTTTCATTATTTAATTAGTGTTTTAGTTGGAAAATTTGGGGAAAAATTGAGAAAACTTCTTAGGCTAAATTTGGGGATTTGAAAGGCGATTTGAGGTCGGATTTGAGTAATTCTTGTATGGTTGGACTCGATATCAAATGGGTGTTCGGATTTTATAATTTTGGTTGGGTTCCGAGACGTGGGCTCGGGTTGACCTTTTGGGACGATTTTTCCAATTCTTGCTAATATCATAATCTCATTATTTAAATTAGTTTCCTATAGTTATATTTACAGCATGTAATTATTTTTGGCTAGATTTGAGCCATCCGGAGTCAAAAAGTCGAGGGAAAGGCCTTCTTATTGATTGATTGAGCGAGGTTTGAGGTAACTGACTTGTCTAACCTTGTGTGGGGAAAATTTCCCTTAGGATTTGGTATTGTTATGGTAATTTGCAATATGTGAAGGCTATGTACGCGAGGTGATGAGTGCGTACTCAGGCTAAATGTTGAAAAATCCAGTTTTTGCTAAGTAGTTTCCTCTTTATTTCCTTAGTTGAGTTACTCTAGCATTTTGAGTCATCATGTTTAGCCTAATTTCCCATGTCTATGTGTCTTATCTTTTATTTGGAATTTGTAGAACAACATGCTTAGTTGAATTGCTTGCTTCCTTGATTCCGTACTCATTGTCTAGCTACGAGATTCTTTGCTTGAAATATCATTGTTTCAATTGTTATATCTTGGTTTCATGATTATTGTTGAGGTGATTATTTGGTTGTGGCACGAGGTTTCTGTCGTGCGGGTTGTTATTGTCACGAGGTTTCTCCCGTGCAGATTGTTATTATGGCACGAGGTTTTTGCTGTGCGAATTGTTATTGTGGCACGAGGTTTGTGCTGTGCAAATTGTTATTGTGGCACGAGGTTTCCGCCGTACAGTTGTGAGACATTTACTTTTGGGACTACAAGGCGGTACCTCGGGAGTGCCCCTATTGATTTCCTTTATTTGCTATATTGTTTGTTGTTGTTGTTGTCATTAATTTGTAAGATCCTTGCTTCCTTACATGTGTATTTGTCTTCTTGAGTTCGTGTTGTTACCTTCTGTAAATTGCTATTGTTACACTTCCCTGTCATTTTATTATATCATTATATCTTGTGCCTTATTTCTTATTATTCCTAGTAGGGCCCTAACTTGGCCTCGTCACTATTCTATCGAGGTTAGTCTTGGCATTTACTAGGTACCATTGTAGTGTACTCCTACTACATTTCTGCACATGTTTTTATGCAAATCCAGGTGCATCCTATCAGCCTCGATATTAGAGTGTTGTGCTGCTGCTTGGAGACTTCAAGGTACACCTGCCCGCGTCCGCAGGCCTCGGAGTCCCCTTCTATCCCGTCTTGTCCTTGTTTCTTTTTGTTTTCATAGAGAGTGATGTATAGGATATTTGCAACACTGTATCTAGAGCTTGCGACTTTTATCTACTGGGTTTTGGGAGTTGTTTATACTTTGAGTTGCAGTTTTTATTCATTACAGTCATTGACGTTTTGAGTTTTAACTTAATATTTCAGTTATTTCACATACTTGTTAAGGTTACCTAGTCTTAGAGACTAGGTGTCGTCACGACATCCTACGGAGGAAAATTGGGGTCATGACATCTTTTCACCTCATCAATGACCTTTACTCACCTTACGGAAACCCTTCTCTACCAGGGATAACTGAATTCCTTAGGCACAAGGGTGACACCTAGCGTAACTAGCACACTTAGTCTCTTAAGCTTAACTCTGCTCACGGTGCTTGCTTTAGAAGCGTCTTCCTGAATGAACTTTAAAGGTTATTCTTTTGTTGTCCATTCTATTATTTCCAGAATGCGATCTTTGA
This sequence comes from Nicotiana obtusifolia, assembly GCA_002018475.1. NCBI lineage: Eukaryota > Viridiplantae > Streptophyta > Magnoliopsida > Solanales > Solanaceae > Nicotiana > Nicotiana obtusifolia. The sequence continues at coordinate 175,104 of MCJB01000592.1, read as the reverse complement.
AATTGTCACGATGTCAACTATTATCAAATCCTCTGGTCCCTAATTCATGTTCGGTTTTATCTTGTTTATTAGACCATACTAATTTCTGCTACTACAGGGGATCTAACTTAGCCTTCTGGTAATCACGTTGGAGTCACCAACTCATTTCTCGAAATAAGGATATGACCTTTGTCTTATACTCTTTTATTATCTCAAGACGTGTAACCTCTTGTCTTTTCCTTCACTTGACTATAGACTCTATAATTCTATCATATTTTGATTTACCGTTATCATCCATTTATCACATCTTACTAATAATGCTTCATTTACTCTGTTCTTATTCTCCTGCTAATATTTCTGTCTATCACTTTATTCTGAAAACTTCAACAAAACATCTTTCTCTTTTAGCTCCCCTTGCTCTATCCTCTAGCTCTCCGGGTCGCCTAACATTCTCTCTTGACTAGGGACGGGAGCCATACTAAGATAAATATTTACCCCTTCTAGGATTCCACTGCCTACCTTCTAAAATTTTTGAACATTCTAGTATTCATATCTGACACTATACTAGAGTGCGCCATCTGGCTATCTCACAAGGAGAACTATTACCATGTTTGCACTATTCTTCGGAAATGTTAGCTAATGATAACAATCCATCCACCATTTTGGGTTACTCTAAACCCAGCTGGATCCTGATATCCATTCTTCTCTTAAACTATATTTGTTAGCTCCCATAGGGCATAACTGAGATGGGTATGGGCAAACTGTACATGCCTCTGTTACTTTTGAAGGTAACTTAGAATACTTATATTTCTCTGCCTAAATTGTAAAAACTGATAATCTTCACTAACTGGGTATCTCGTACCTTTCTTCACCTTGCTTCTTTTACTGGTTGAAACTTGTATCACCTTTTGATTCTCTTGTTGCTTTTTAAATCATATGGGTGGATAGATATTCATGCCTTAGGGCTCCTTATCAAGAAGCTTACACGTCTTAGTATACACATAATCTACTGAAGACCTTACATTTACCCATCATAAGCATGATGCAAAATCAAGTTCCTCTGACTAAACTCTTCCACAGCCACATTCTATCTCTTACCAGCTGTCTTTCTGCGTGTAGGTATTGTTGTATTACGAATAAAATAGAATTTAGGAGTTTGAATTCCTACAACTGAGCTCTACCACACGATCTAGAGTAAGACGAAAGAGTGACAGTCCTAAATGCGCTGTAGCCTCCTTCTTATAAGTGTGGTGCACAACCCACCCATAAAATAGACTCTACTAGACACGGCTTGTAGACTCCCTAAGACAGAACTACTCAGATACCACTTTTGTCACGATCCAAGTCGTAAGGCCATGATGAGCACCCGGTGCCTTACTCAACCGAGTACCAACATAACGTATCTTTCTTATCACACCATCATGGGTAAATGGGCCAGAACGGCCATCATGAGATAACCAGAATAAAACATAAGGGAATACTAGACATAAGATGGCCCAACATGATATAGAAACTTATACATATGACATACATGCCTATAAGGCTGACATTATCATTTGTACACTCAAAGCATAGGCCGAAAAGGCCATAAAAGTAATCATATACATGACATCTGTCTACAAGCCTCTAAGAGTATATAAAAGTCATAAAGGTCGGGATAGGGCCCCGCCATACCAATCAATACATGTCCAAATCACACTGACCAAATAGGCAACTCCGGAGCAAGTAAAGTGCACTAACACCTTTGGCTGAGCTGATAGCCTACTAGGAGGACTCTCAACCTGTCTATCGTGACCTGCGGGCATGAAAGGTAGCATACCCAAGAAAAAGGGATATCATTACAAATAAAGTACCACGTATGTAAGGCATGAAAGCAGTATATAAAAGACATGAAAGAAACATGGATTAAAAAACTCAACCTGTAAGTCTGAATAGCTTTGTGAATCATGAAATGTTTATAATATCATGCATATGCGTATAAATGTCACATCACGCATAGGTATATGCGTACATAACATCATCAAGCCTCTGAGGGCATGCCATCATATCATCTCAGCCTCTGTGGGCGAAATCATCAATGTATACCAGCTGATCAGGTGGTGGTGTGTATATAACGTCATAACCTTTCCCCATACCCTATATACATATAATATACGCGTATATAACACCATCTAGTCATGGGTCAATGTACATGTATAAATGAATACAATACATAAAAAGTGAGTTAATAAGATCTCTCGAAATGTCATAAGATCAATATGCCTTCGGTTAATATCACCAAATAATCTTTATCAACTTAAATATTTTCTGAGACCTGTGAACAGACGATATGATAGTAGGACATATGGGGAATCAAGAACATAGGCAACCCTAGTACTTCTAAGAATAGAATCATTTGTAAAAGTTGCGTGCTTGCTCATTTTGCTGTGTCATATGGATCATGAAAAAAGGAAACATGAGATAGCCTTAATATACCTCAAGTCGCCAATTCAACTCAACAACAAGCTTATGACAATCAGCGCGCCAACCCTATAACAAAGAAATACATGTACAACTTAGATGGCGCAAGTATACCACGTATCTCAAACGATAACTCGATTCTAAAATAAAACGAGCAACATTTCACCTGATTTTACTGCTCCCTCAAGCCTATTATAAGCGATACAACAACACAGTACAACCAGTAACTCAAAAACAACATAACTACAATTCGGGACCTTTAATAAAACATAAAACCCAAATATACCATAACATGCCCAATCAACAAGTTATCAATTAGCTTGAAATTGCAACGACGAGCGACTAGCCACTACCCTACCACATGTGGCGTTTCTCCATGCCCTTTATCCTTTCAAACTCCATATATCAGCAGCACAATAGGCCAATAGGAGTGGACTACAAAACAGTCCACTAAAAGTGAAATAAATCAAATTCACGGCTTCCAATCACCGTCCTGTGAGTTCTAACTATTAGGAAATGTATTTATCAACCTTCCTTGATATTTAAAAGCTTAGAAATACAGAAACTAGTCGTTTTCTTAACTATGAAGTACCTTATCAAACTCAAACTACAAAGAAAAAGAGAGGCGGTATAATGATACTTACGTCGTAGATATTGTTCTAATGTTATCACTTCTTGATTTCGTACCCGGGATGTTAATCTTTTTAAAACTTTATGGTCTTATTTTGGTCGTGTTTTGTGAAAAAATGAAGAAAGAGACGACATAAGGGATATATATATCCACTTTTGAAAAGTCAGAGGTGCTAGCTTGGCACCCTAGCATTGGCCCTTCTTCCGACGCTTATATCTTCTTATCTGGATGTCGTATGAATGAACGACTAAGATTATTAGAAACTAACTTCCAAGAACTTAAATTTGGTATATAATATGTCCCAAAAAGACCTCATATAGCACACGAAATGTATTTCTCAAAAAGCTTCATTAGAATTCAAATCCTTAGTCGGTTTTTCCGCAACGAAAATCTGATTTTTCCCAAAATTTATATCCAAAATTCATATATAGTCATATTGTGAATTTACACTTATTTAAATCATGATTAACAAGTCTCATATTCATTATACGTCACCCTGGGTCGCACAAGGTGTATCACTTGTGATGACCTTTTCCAACTTTTGTTCCACAACTCGCTTGACTTTAAAAGGTAATACACGACTATCATACGAATAAAATAACTCATAACATAACCTCCTTATCATGTTAATCACCCTAGTCTCACTCCAATCGTACATGTTATAACATTCCTAGTCGACATTCGACGATGCTTATTTTCTTCAATTTGTTTAGCTTCTAAGCCTTTCAACCTCTTGGTACTTGTTATCCATGATCTGAAAGATCTGTAACCTCCAAAGTAACATGAGTAACTTACTATATGTACTTTCAAAGATGATCTCTTTTTTGAGCTTACATCAATTGACTTACGACGTACTTTTACGTACGAAAATATGAGGTTTAGAAAGATCGCCATGAATGGGAAGTTGATATCATGATAGAGCTTTTGTTCAGAATCCAAAATGTACAAAATCAAAAACAGTTGGAGGATAGATTAGTCTGGGGAGATAGAACATAGGAGAATTTTCAGTCAACGTCTGCTATGAAGAATTGGTGAAGTTGCACAATGTCATTGAGATTTGGCCATAGAAATTGATTTGGAAGATCAAATTAATGTTCCCACTAAAGTTGCTTGTTTAGTTAGCTAGAAGTTTCAGGGGCATGTATTACTCAGGATAACCTAAGGATAAGAGGAGTAATGCTATGCAACAGATGCCAAACATGTAAAAATGAATGGGAGGATATAGAACATATTTTTCTTGCATTGTACAGTGGCTAAATATATATGGGACATGTTTAGTATACTTTTTGGTAGTACTTGGTGTTTTACCAAAAATTAATTTTTGTGGTCAAAACAAACAAATGAATAATTTGGGTTTCTAATAATCAATTTTACTTATTTTTCCTAGAATAGTTTAATAGGAAGTAAAGGAAAGAAAATGTTGAGAGAGTAAGAAAAAGAAATCATAGTGATAATTGCAGCTTCCTCCCAAGAAGAGAGAACAAGATTCTTCAAATAGCAGAGAATAAAATATAAGTGATTGACAGCATAATTTGTAAAGTTCTCGATGATCATTCAAGATATGGTAAAGGGGGTTTATATAAGAGTACAATATTTAACTGTTCTGCCCTACTTAATTCTTGTCCTTTACTAATTTTTGTTATATTGATTACCCGTTACATAGGTAATTTGTAACAATTATGATAATAATAGCCAATCGCGCACAACCAAGCATTATGTCGATTTCTTTCCATACTCGTGGCTATTAATGAACCTTCCTTCCTCGTAATCTTTAATTAACCATCCCAGGTTCCATATCGATCCGGAGCACGACCTCTTCTCAGAAAAATCCTTCTAAACCTTTTTCTTCCTCCAAAGCTAAATCCACATCTAGCCCTAGATCTTCTTCCAAATCCAGAATCACAACGAACCACTGTCTGAAACTTTAGTTTCAGAGATCGTTCCTCAGGAATTTTCTTTTAAATCTGATTTTGAAGCATGAAAGAACAAAGTTTCTTCCGTAGCAGCACTTAATCCTGCTGATCACTATCCTTCTCTTATTAACTCTGATCTTCTCCCTTTAGTACGCCGAGAATGTCATTGGAAACCTGACTTCCCAATCATACCCCCTAGTGCCGATGACTGAATAACCACTTACCGTGAGGGTTATTCGTTCATCTACACTTATTCTTTTACTTTACGATTCAAACCTCTATTGACCCAATGATTATAGAGTTCTGTCATTATTTCAACGTTTGCCTCGGGCAAATAGACTGAATAATGTGGTGGGTAGTGGCTTGCCTTTGTTACTTTTTGGGTTTAGCTTCTGCCTTTGTCTCTTTCCTTCATCTCTTCTATTTGTATTCCCCAAAACTTTTTTGCGAGGGTGTTTTAACACTCGCAGCAAAAAGCGTACGAGACTTGGTTAGCATTGAAAATGATCGTGACCGATGTTAGTATGCTTGGTTCGTGGCTGTCCCCACCCGTGCTTTAGTGGGAGAAGAGAACATGCTCTTTCACGAGAAGTAGAATTTTACACGTGAGTATTTCCCTTTACTTTTACACCATGCTATTTTTCCTTTAAAATACTAACTTTCTTGCTTGTATTTTCTAATTCTTCAGCAATCATGGAAGTGTTGGTGAACTTTCTGACTTCCATGATTGGATAGAAAGAATGTTATCTACTGCTCGTATGGAGCAAAGATTCTGGAAGTTTCTATCCCAAAAGTTTGGGTGGAAATTTATAACCCACGGTATGTTACTTTACTTTACAATAAATTTTTCACTTTTTCCTTCTTATTTTGACATCCTTTTTAATTTAAGGATTGCAATCCGTAGAGTTTGTCCTGCTTCCGCTCCTGTAGTTAAACTTGACGTCAACACTGCTCAGGAGTGGATTTTGAATGTGTTTTCTTTAAAGAAGAAAAATAATGAATCCCGTGCCTCTGATGAAGAGGAAGAAGATGAAGGCTCCTTAGGGAAGAAGCCTTGAGTCAGGAGGTGCACGTCTTGGATGATGAATCCAATACTCCTCAGAACTAACCTTCAGACTCTGTGCCTTTTCACCTCGTTGATGAGCCTAAAGATGTCCTCTAGAAATATCGGAGGATGATGATGCTAATCTTACCTTGAACCCTCCTTCAAGTCCGTTGAGAAGCTTTTTGCTCAAGGATTTGAGGGTGAAGAAGAAGAAAAGTTTGGCTTCGTTTATGAAGATCCACCTCTTGCAACCTTTCCTATGAGCCCTATTGCTCTGTTGCTCCTGCAACTACTCCCGCTGCTGTCCCTCGAGATGAAGCTGGTCCTTCCAATGTGAGTCGTATGAAGCAGGTTATGATCGATGTCCCTGAGAGAATGAATTTACTGAAGAAATTCGACCGAGCTGCAGTTTGGTTGAAATATTTAATTGGCCCCCTCGAGAGGGAAAACCTCGAATCACATTCCGTTATTACTCTGATGAATGATGTTATTACAAGGTAAGTTTTTCCTCTCTTAACTCTTTCACTTCTTATTTGTTTAAGTTTTTAACTCTTTTCCCTTACCTTGTTGCAGATCAACTTAACAGGTACGGAGATGATGAGGAGAGCGGCTTGGACTGAGCAGCACGTTGCAGAGCTGAGCACGGATGTTGACAATTGGAAATAGCCATGTGAGAGCCTCCAGTTAGAGAAAGATGTCTTGGATGGTGAGAAAGAGACTTTGGAGCAACAATTTAGGACCACTACTGTTGAGTTAGAAGTAATGAATGCTTCTGCCAATCAGGCTGAGAAGGAAAAAGACAGGACAGACGCCACCTTTACTGAGCAGCATTCTAAAGCCATTGAAGAGATTTGGAGTTTGAAAGAACTTCTGAATCAAAAAGAAGTGTACGCAGGTGATCTGGTCCAAGTATTTACTCAAGTCCAAGAAGATGTCCGCACCTCCTCCAGCAAAGTTAAAACTTTTGAAGCTACATTGGAACCTTTGAAGGTTTCTTATGAAGCCGCCGAAGCTGAAAAAGAAGAACTGAGGGATGAAGTTGAACAATTGGAGGAAGATTGTGAGACTCTCGAGGATAATCTAACTCCGGTTGTGAGTTGGGCCTTCCTGAATACGCGTCTTGAAACTTTGATTGAGGCTAGCCACGAAGGATTTGATCTCGAAGCTGAAATTCCCAGGGATAAGAATGGAATTGAAACTACTCAGCAATATCAAAGTTTCTCTACATCCGAGGACGAAAGTTCCAAGGGTTATTTAAGCAATAACAGTTTAGAGGCTGATCTTGTTGATTCCCAGCCTTCATCTTCAAGTCTCCAAGTTGATCCTTCCGCTCCTTAAGATGCTCCCTAGTTTTATTTTTCAACAATGTTTTTTTGATATTTCTTGGATTTTCTTGGATGTTTGATTTATTTCTTGGAAACCTTTGTGAACATCAATGTTAGTTTTTAGCATATTTTATGTATGCTTTTTGATCTAATTTTTGAGCTTTTTTCTGCATTATCTTAAGTAGAATGAATGCTTTAATATACTACGACACACGCGATCTTAATTATAAAAAAGGGCCCTTTTATATAAAAGAAACTGATGAAGATGACGCCTCATCTTCATATTGGATTAAAAATATTAAATATGAAGTAATTTGAAGAAGTTTTATTGAACTTTCAAAACCAATATTCATGTACATCATTTTCATAACTGCTTTTTTTAAGCAGGTTTACAGGTATTGGCATAATTATCCGTGACTATATTTGAAGCCTTACTCTAATAGTACTTGGGAGTTTTTTGTTGAATATTCAATTTAGATCTTCATCGCCCATTCAATTTTTGAGCTTGAAATTTGATAATTTCTTCAAGGTTTTTTCTTTGGCCATTGAGCTATGCCTTTTGACTTTACTTCTTCCATGTGCATAGCCCCTCCTCCCCCCAGTGTTTGAGCTTTGAAGTATGACACTTGAACACTGGATTAACTTTCCTCAGTGGTCCTTTTCCTGAAAAAAAGAATAGACACGGGACTCAGGGGTAAATATTTTAGATGATGACTGCTTAACCCTTCCCATAAGAATTGTTGTAACCTAGACCGATAATAATTAAGTATTTCGTGTGTCTTTTGGGTCATTCTCATCATCTGGTTCGGGCGAACATTTTGTCTATCATCTAAAATAGTTAGTAAAATTTAAATGAACAGATAAGTAATGAATTTTGAGATACCTGATAGTCAATACTTACTAAAAAATAGTATTTTTTTCAAGTGTACTGCATTCCACTTGGAAGGTAACACTTTCCCTTTCGTGATCTCCAGCTCATATGCTCCTTTTCCAGCAATGCCCCGAACTCGATATGGTCCTTCCTAATTCGGACTTAATTTTCCTACATTTCCTGCCTGTTTGACTGAAACACCTTCTTAAAGACAAAGTCCACAATCTTGAAATATTAAACGTTCACCCTTCTATTGTAATATTACTTAATCCGTTGCTTTTGCGCTGCCATTCATATCAAAGCTGCTTCCCTTTGTTTTTCTGTCAATTCCAAATTTCTATGAAGTTCTTCCTCATTGATTAATTCATTTGCTTATTTAAACCTTAGGCTTGGTTCTCCTATTTCTATTATTAGTGCCTCAGTACTATAAACAAGTAAAAATGGAGTTTCTCTCGTGCTTATTTTTGTCGTTGTTATGTAGGCCCATAATACCGAGGTAGAACTTCAAGCCACCTGCCTTTTGATTGTTCCAAACGTTTCTTTATGTTGTTGATAATATTTTTATTTGTTGACTCTGCTTGTTCATTAGCTACGGGATGATACAGTGCTGAAGTATTCCATTTAATTTTCCATCATTTGAAAAAGTCAGTGACCTTTGCTCCCACGAATTGTGGCCTATTATCACATATAATTTCCCTTCGAACCCCCAATATGCATATTATATTCCTCCAGATGAAATCGATAACTTTCTTTTCTCGTACATGTTTGAAGGCAGCTGCCTCCACCCACTTAGAAAAATAATTAGTTAAAATTAATAAAAATCGTACATTTCCTTGTACTTGTGGCAAAGGTCCTATGATGTTCGTTTCCCACTTTATAAACGGCCATGGTGGGATAATCAACAACTTTGCCGGTTGATGCATATTATTTGCGTATTGTTGGCATTTATCACACATTTTTACGAAGTTTTCCGCCTCGTCTTCCATATTTTACCATAATACCTTGCTCTTATTAGCGTTTTTACTAGTGACCTTCCACCAGCACGATTTCTACAATGTCCTTCATGTACCTCTCGCATCACGTATTCAGTTTGTGAGGATCCAAGGCATCAAGCTAAAGGTATACCAAATATCTTTCGATACAAATTGCCTTCTACTAAAAATATCGAGCTACTTTTATTTGCAGCAATTGAGATTGTTTTTTTTATCCTCAGGTTATATTCCATACTGCAGATAATTCTCAATTTTTTTTTCTCTAATCCCATTTTAAATTATTGAAATTTACCTCATTCTTGGTTTGATTGATCGCTTAGTGAAATAGGTGCACCACGATTACGTTTTCCTTATTTGATATATCGGCTACTGATCCCAAATTTTGCTAATGCATCAGCCTCCACATTCTCCTTTCTTGGTATTTGAATAGCTTTCCATACTCGGAGTTGACACAATAATTCCCACACTTTTTTCAAGTATTGTTGCATTCGTATTTCTCTAGCCACATAATTCCCTTGAATTTAATTTATCGCAAATTGTAATTCGCTTTTGATTTCAACTTGATTAATCCTCATCTTTTTTGCAAGTTTCAAACTTGCAATCACCGCTTCATATTTGGCTTCATTATTAATTATAGGGTAATATTTTATTGCTTGCCTAATAATTTCTCCTGAAGGTGAAATTGACAATACCTAAAGTTGTCCCTTTTACATTTGAGTATCTATCAGTGTATAATGTCCAAGTCCCCAAATTAGATCTGATAGATATCTGTACCTCATTTTCAGCTTCAGGAAGTAAGCTCGAACTGAGATCTGCAATGAAATCTGCTAGTACCTGTGACTTTATGGTAGTTCGAGGCTGATAAACAATATCATATTCACTAAATTCTATTGGCCATTTAGCTAATCTTCCTGATAACTCATGTTTATGTAAAATATTCCTTAATGGAAAAGTAGTTACGACAGAAATATGATGTCATTGAAAATAGGGTCATAACTTTCTTGATGCCATTATTAACGCTAGTGGTAGTTTTTCTAGATGAGAATATCGTGTCTCATCATCCAACAACGATTTACTAACATAGTAAATTGGAGATTGCGTACCTTTTTCTTCTCGCACCAATATCGCGCTTATTGCTACTTTTGATACGGCTAAGTAGATGAGTAATCTCTTCATCCCTTAGCTTTGACAACAGGAGCGCTTTTGGCAGATATGCTTTCAAATCTTTCAAAGCTTGTTGACATTCATCAATCCAATCAAATTGATTTTGTTTTTTCAATAATGAAAGAATTTAAAATACTTCTCTGAGGATTTAGATATGAATCTCCACAGAGATGTTACTCTCCCTGTTAATCTTTTTACTTCTTTTTTACTTGTGAGCATATTCGGTATCTCTTCAATCGCTTTAATATGAGCCATATTACTTTAATCCCCCTTTTAGAGACAAGAAAACCTAAAAATTTACCTAAGGCCACGCCAAAAGTGCATTTTCCGGGTTCAACTTCATATTATACTTGTGGAGTATTTCAAAGGTTTCTTTTAAATGCCTGAGATGATCTTTTGCTCGTGCCGATTTTACTAGCATGTCATCGATGTAGACCTCCACGGTTTTTCCCAAATATTTTTGGAACATCTTGGTCACCAACCTCTAGTATGTTGATCTAGCATTCTTCAAATCAAATGGCATGAGTTTGTAGCAATAAGTCTCCTGTCTATAATAAAAGAAGTTTTTTCCTCGTCTAGGGCATCCGTTTTGTTATATCTAGAATGAATATCTAAAAAACTTAGAAGTTCATGACCAATGGTAGAATCAATTAGTTGAACAATATGCGGTAAAGGAAATGAATCTTTGGGATATGCTTTAGTTAGATCAGTATAATCTGCACATACTCGCTATTTTCATTTTTCTTTGGCACTATAATAATATTAGCTAACCAGTCAGGGTACATTACTTTTTGAATTGAACCAATTTTCAAAAGTTTTTGCACCTCCTCTTGATTTACCTGATTTTTGAATGCTCATTGCTTTCGTTTCTTTTGCTTCACCTGGGGAGGGGGGGG
>MCJB01000592.1:46756-163808 GCA_002018475.1 Nicotiana obtusifolia | reverse complement strand
GGGGGGGGGGGGGGGGGTGTAATGAATCTTCATTTAACTTATGAGTCATTACCTCCGGTGGAATACCTGTCATATTTGAGCGCGACCAGGAAAAACAACCAGCATTAGTGCGCAAGAATTTAATTAACTTACCTTTCAATTCCGGGCTTAGGTTTGTCCCAACATATACTTTCCTGTTTGGCCACTAAACGAAAAGTACAATAGCTTCAAGTTCTTCCGTAGTTGTTTTTAGTATTCTTTTTCTCCTCCGGTTCTTAAATCACATTGGGCCTCGCATCTATATCTACTTCATTCCTCGCACTTTTAGTTGAGGCAAAAAATAAGTTCTCCTCAGCTTGATACTGTAATTGGTATTTTTCATCTTCGTCTTTGGATGCTCCTTTTACCACAACAACTGTGTTGGTTTCTCGTGCCGCCTGCTGATAATGCCTAATCTGACGAATTTCCCATTGTGACGGAAATTTGATAACCTGATGTAACGTTTACGGCACCGCATCCATGTCATGGATCGACGACTTCCTAAAATTATGTTGTAAGTCATATCTGCATTCACCACTTGGAATTTGGTGTCTTTCACGATAACCTCCGTGAACGTAGATAACATAGTTTCCCCCTTTGTTAGAACACTTGAATTGTCGAACCCAGACAAAGATTAAGCCTTGGGTATCACACGATCAGTCGCTTGCATCTCGTTGACCACTCTTAATAATATAGTATTCACAAAGCTACTTGGATAAATCAAAACTCGCTTGACATTAGTATCATGAACAAGTAAAGATACTACCACCGCGTCATTATGAGGGATGAACAAGCTATCTGCATCCTCATTGTCAAATGTTATGTTCTCTCCTTCCAAGACTTGTTGAATCCGCTTTCTGTGGGTCACTGAGATCTTAGCTGTCATTTTATTTTTCTGCCGTGTTTGTAACTTTATTTACCTCCTCACCCCTGATTATTACATTCTCCGTCCTTTTTGGCAATGGGGGCTTTGGTAGTTCTTTCCTATTTTTGATATAACACTGCTTTTCTTTCTCACTAACTAGATCAATGACTTCTTTTGTTGGGATCCGAGCTCATCCTTTCTGGCCATCGCACCTTATCACCCATATCTCTTAACACAGCTACTAACTCGGAAGTACTGACATTGAAATTATAATATCCTATCTTTGATCAAGAATTTATTATATCTCGTTCCTTTCCAAATCGAGAAGAAGAAATTAACTCCTTATGCCTTGATCTCTGATCAAATTGTGCCTATTTTGGTTTTGACCTAAGATATCTTCCTACAGGTCCCATGTAAGGTTTGTACCTATTTTTCTGGATCTTCTTTCTGATTTTGAGCGTCTAGGTCCGAACCTCTCCTCCACCTTAGGTTGGGACACCGTATCTTCTTCTATTCGTAACTTTGTGTGTACCTTTTATAAACATCATTCCAAGTAGTTGCAGGAAATTCTTGTAAGCTTTCCTTTAATATTCTCGTGGCTTATGAAATTCTCTCATTCAAGTTTCTTGCTAAGGCGATTGTGCCCAATTATCAGGTAATGAGGTAACATCATTCTTCCTCGCTGGAATCAATCCACGAATTCTCTAAGCCATTCCATACTCTCTTGTTTTACCTTAATGATATCTTCCATTCTTTTCTCTACTTTTCGAGCTCCAGAATGTGTATGAAAGAATCTGCAAGCTCAGAAAAGAGTCAATTGAATTCTTAGGTAAGAGGGAATACTATGTTAGTGCCCCTCTCGTGAGGGTTTCACCAAATTTTTTTACCAACATTGTTTCGATTTCCTGCTTGGTTAAATCGTTGCCTTTGACTCCTGTAGTAAATGAAGTAACGTGATCTCGTGGTTCAGTAGTCCTATCATGGGAATATCCGGCATCTTGAACTTTTTTGATATTGGTAACGGTGCTGCACTTAGCTTTAATGATTGTTGTGAATACTTGTCAATATTCACTCCTTTAATCACAGGTGGTACCGCTGGTATCTATTCTATCCGTTCGTTTTATTCCTTGAGCTATTTCTACAAAGTCAGAACTAATTTTTATAAATTAAAATTATTTAGCGTACATGACCCTCCAGCTCCAGAATTATTTGGTATTTCTCCACTTCTAGAGTTTTCACGCCCTAAATGAGCGTTTTCCACTGTTGTCTTTATTGGTGGTGAGCCTGAATAACACTCGGTAACCCACTTGCAAAAGCATGCAAAGCTTCACTCATCTGGTGCATAATAAATTGATTCAATTTTGCTCATTTGACTGTTCATCATTTTGTTATCCAGCATTATGATTAGCGGGTCTAACAGGTGAATTTTCTCGTGAATGCGGTTGAGTATGTGTGGGAGTGTGGTGTGGAGGAGTCCCTCATTGTCGTCCATCCTCAACCTGAACAATTTCATTAGTACCAGACATAATTTGTTGCTAAAGGCAAGATATATAAATGGAAAGTGAAAAGATTACAAGATTTTCCGGTAACGAAACCAATTTGTTTAACCAAATATTAGCTTTTGTGGTCAAAGTAAATAAATGAATAATTCGGATTTGTAATGACCAATTTTACTTCACTTTTCCTAATATAGTTGAATAGAAAATAAAGGAAACAAATTATTGAGAGAATAAGGAAAAAGAAATCTTATTCATAATCATAGCTTTCTTTCAAGAAGAGAGAACAAGATTCTTCAAATAGTATAAAATTAAAAATAAGTGATTGACAGTACAATTTCGTGAAGTTCTCGATTATCATTCAAGATATGGTTAAAGGGGGTTATATAATGGTACAATATGTAACTATTTGTCACGACCCAAAACATAGCCTGTTGTGATGGCGCCTAACATTGTACTAGGCAAATCGTCACCTCAAAACATTTCCAACACTTTTAAATGGAAATGAACTAAAAAAGGTTTAAATAATTAAAGCTCTCATATACTGGATAGAAGATCAAAACTCAATACGAAAGTTACAAAAACCAGGGTGTCACTGAGTACATGAGCGTCTATACAACACAAGTCTGAAATACTGTCTATGAAAAACCGAGACTAAATACATAAAGCTGAAAGATAGGGAAGGAGACTCAAGGTCTGCAGATGCTGGGCAGCTACCTCAAAATCTCCGAATACTAAGCTGTTCAGATAATCAGCACCCACCGTGTCCGGAAACACCTAGATCTGCACACGAAGTGCAGGGTGTAGTGTGAGTACAACCAACTCAGTAAGTAACAAGACTAACTATTGGACTGAAAGTAGTGACGAGCTTCATTGTACATTTAAGTTACAAAATTACAGCACAGGAAAGTAGGCATGCTTTCAAGTTCAACAGTTAAAGCCAAAATAGTTAAATCATGTCAAGTTCAATTGAAACAGGATATGACACATCTCAGTAATTACATGAGAGTTACATATGCCAACTGATGTACAAATAGTAATGAAGTCATGTGCATACTCTCAGAGTATCAGTCACTCAGTTCTCCCATTCACTCCAACCTCGCAGTCACTCTTTCCTCACAATCACTCCATCCTTACAGCCACTCATACCTCCCAGTCGCTCGGCACTCATGCTCGCCACTCGCACTCATACTCAGTAGGTACTTGCGCTCACTGTGGATGTGCAGACTCCGAAAGGGCGATTCCAGCCCAAGCACTATAATAAGCCAATCATGGTATGAATCAAATAGACATGTTGTGGCATGCAGCCCGCTTCTATAAATATCCTCACAATCAGGCCCTCACCTCACTCAGTCATCAATATTTTCAGTCTCTCAGGATCTCAAGATTCATGATAGTCGACCCAAACAATGATGATATAATGTATCAATAAAGGGCAACGGAGACTAAGATAAAATATGCAAGTAAAAAGCTGTGACTGAGTACAAAATAGCAATTTAGCAAATAGTTCAACATGTAACACGACCTCTATGGGTCCCTATAGTACCAACACGTAGCCTAAGCATGATTTCTAACATGGCTGGCAGCCAATTTCTCTATTACATAGTGAAAATAGGGGGAACGACAAGACTAAACAACTATACAGTTCCATGGAATCGACCAAGTCACAATTCCTAGGGTGCACGGCCATACGCCCATCACCTAGCACGTGCATCAGCTCAACAACAATCACATAACACGTAATTTAGGGTTTCATACCCTCAGAACCAAATTTAGAAGTGTTACTTACCTCAAACCGTGCAAATCCCTACTCTAATAAGCACTTGCCTCGCGAATTGGCCTCTTAACGGCTTGAATCTAGCCACAAACAATTCGATACAATCAATACGAGCTAAAGGAGTCAATTCCATAAGAAAATACTAAGTTCTTAGTCAAAAGTCAACCAATCAACTCAAAAGCCGACCCTCGGGCCTACATCTTGGAATCCAATAAAATTCACAAAATCCGGAAGCCCATTCAACCACAAGTCTAACCATACCAAATTTACCAAAATCCGACACCAAATCGTCACTCAAATCCCCAAATTAATCTCTTCAAAACCCTAGCCTCAAACTCCCAAATTCCACCTCAAAAATACATAAACTAGGTGGGAAATTCAATGGGGAGATATAATTTTTGAATAAAAATAACCACAAGTGACTTGCCTCAAGAATCCCTTCAAAATCCCTCTAAAAAATCCCCCTAATCCGAGTTTGCACAGTCAAGAAATGATAAAATCCTCGGAACCCAACGTTTATATTTTGCCTAGGCTTTCTTGCACCCGCAACAACTTACCCACACTTGCGGCTTCGCAGATGCGAAAACTCTCCCGCTTCTGCAGTACTTCACCACAGACCGTCGCACTTGCGGAAGTCTCTCCGCTTTTGCGCACAAGCAAGTGCGACTTACTTCCGCTATTGTGCTTCCCCCTTGCTTCTGCGCTCAACCTCACCACATCTGCGACCACGTAGGTGCGATTAAACCTTCCCACCTGTGACCACTGCACTCCCTCCTCCTGGCCGCATCTGCGCTTCCCAGCTCGCACCTGCGATTAAAGCTCCGTAGGTGCGATTGCACCAGAAGACTCCTAGCTTTAGCAACCAGTTAACTCCAAACCTTGATTCGCTAACCACCCGAACTCTACTCGAGGTCCTCGAGACCTCGACCAAATATACCAACAAGTCCTAAAACTCGATACAAACTTAGTCGAGCCTTCAAATCACATCAAACAATGCTAAAACCACGAATCGCGCATTGATTCAAGCCAAATGAACTTTTGAACTTCAACTTCTACGGTCGATGCCGAAACCTATCAAATCACGTCCGATTGACCTTAAATTGTGCACACAAGTCAGAAATGACACAATGGACCTACTCCAACTCCCGGAACCCCAATCCGAGCCCGATAACCACAAAGTCAACTCGCGGTCAAACTCTAAATTTCAACTTTTGCCATTTAAAGCCTAGTTTCACTACGGACCTCCAAATCACAATCTGGACACACTCCTAAGTCCAAAATACCCAACAGAGCTAAAGGAACCATCATAACTCCATTCCGAATCCATCTGCACATAAGTCAACATCCGGTTAACCATTTTAACTTAAGCTTTCAACCTTGAGACTAAGTGTCTCATCTCATTCTGAAACCTCTCCGAATCCAAACCAACTACCTCGGTAAGTCACATAATAACAGTTAAGTAGGGAATGAGCAGGAAATGAAGAACGAGGTTACAACTCTCAAAACAACTGTCCAGGTCGTTACGTCCTCCCCCTTTTAAAAAAACGTTACCTCGACTGGGTCTAAAAACGTATCTGGAGTCTCAAATAGGCATGGATATCTGCTCCGCATCTCCCGCTCGGCCTCCCAAGTAGCCTCCTCAACTGGCTGACCTATCCACTGCACCTTCACTGAAGCTATGTCCTTTGACTTAACTTTCAAACCTGCCAACCCAAAATGACCAGCGACTCCACATCATAAGTCAAATCACCATCCAACTGAACCGTGTTGAAATCCAAAACATGAGACGGACCGCCAACATACTTCCGAAGCATGAAACCTGAAACACTAGATGAAATCTCAACAGACTAGGTGGCAAGGCAAGCTTGTAAGCCACCTCTCCAATCCTCTATAGCACCTCAAACGGCCCAATATACCGAGGGCTCAACTTGCCCTTCTTCCCCAAACCCCATAATACCCTTCACGGATGAAATCTTTAGTAGTACCTTCTCCCCAACCATGTAAGCAACATCACGAACCTTCCGATCGGCGTAACTCTTCTGTCTAGATTGTGCCGTGTGAAGCTGATCTTGAATCAATTTAACCTTGTCCAAAGCATCCTGAACCAAGTCAGTACCCAATAACCTAGCCTGACCTAGCTCAAACCAACCCACCAGAGACCAACACTGCATCCCATACAAATCCTCATACAGAGTCATCTGAATGCTCAACTGCTAGCTGTTGTTGTAGGCAAACTCTGCGAGCGGCAGAAAATGGTCCCAAGAACCCCCAAAATCTATGACACAAGCGCGTAACATATCCTCCAATATTTGAATAGTGTGCTCGGACTATCCGTCCGTCTGAAGGTGAAATGTTGTACTCAACTCCACCTAGGTGCCTAACTCTCGCTGTACTGCTCTCGTAAACTGCGATGTAAACTGCATGCCCCATTTTGAAATGATGGACACCAGCACACCGGAATCTTAAGCCTCTAAAGCAATTCGCCCAGTCTCTAATGCTCATACTTCACCTGCTGACAATTTAGGCACCGAGATACAAACCTCAGTAAATCCTTCATCATCCTCCTCCACCAATAGTGCTGCCTCAAGTCTTGATACATCTTCGTGGCACACGGATTAATGGAATACCGCGAACTGTGGGCCTCCTAGAGAATCAACTCTCGTAACCCGTCTACATTAGGCACACAAATCCGAGCCTGCATCCTCAACACTCCATCATCCCCAATAGTAACATCCCTGGCATTAACGTGCTGAACCATGTCCTTAAGGACAAGCAAATCGGCATCATCACACTGGCGCTCTCTGATGCAATCATATAAAGAAGACTGAGAAACCACACAAGCTAGAACCTGGGTGGGCTCCGAAACATCTAATCTCACGAACTGGTTGGTCATGGCCTGAATATCAACTGCAAGCGATCTCTCACCAACAGGAATGAATGCAAGGCTACCCATACTCACCACCTTCCTACTCAAGGCATCGGCCACCAAATTGGCCTTCCCAATATGATACAGAATGGTAGTATCATAGTCCTTTAGCAGCTCCAACCATCTACGCAGCCTCAAGTTTAGACCCTTTTGTTTGAACAAGTGCTGGAGGCTCTAATGATTCGTAAATACCTCACAAGACACACCGTAGAGATAATGCCTCCAAATCTTTAATGCATGAATGATGGCAGCCAACTCCAAATCATGGAAAAGGTAGTTCTTCTCATGAGGCTTCAATTGGCGCGAAGCATAACTGATCGCTCCACCCTCCTGCATTAAGACTGTAGGCCCCGTACAATTTTACTTAAAAATCTAGGGTTTCGTAGTGCCGAGGTAGATTTATGTGTTGTCGATTGTACAGGTTCTTCGGGGTGAGCTTGCTCACTGCAGTACAAAATTTATAGGTTAAATAGAGTGTTGGGGAGTTGAAGAAAATTTTTGGCAGAGTAGGGCATTCTTGCGGTCCATTATACGATCGCAGAACTGATCTGCAGACCACGCAGAGTGGAGCAGAGAACTGGGCAAATTTGGGAAGATTTACAGTCAATTTGAAGCTGCATAACCATTTTGCGAGCTGCACAATCCATCGCATGTCCAGCATGAAGATTTCCGAATGGAAGTTCTGTGGCGCATTATGCGGCCGCAGGACTGGTAAGCGGACCGCAGACCTACCGCAGACCCAACCTGAACAACCCAGTTTTGGGAACTTTTTCTGCGGTCCCCTTTGCAGGATAATGTCACGACCCGACCGGAGGGCCGCGACTGGCCCCAGACCCTACTCAACGGGCACCGACATACCCTTCATCTAGCTTTCCTTATTATCTATAAGGCTTGTCATACACATACAATCTCGAACAATAATCATAATGAGCTGAAATATCATACCATGATATGAACATACTTGTATATATAATATGGCCAGCAAGGCTGTAATGCAAAACCATACAACAAAAGATACATTTTCCGACAAGGCAATTCAACTGTACATGAGTCAACCCACTGTCTATTGTCTATACATAACCCAACACTTGTCTATAATCCTCTACAAGAACGAAAATAATGCAACCTGTGTCGGAACAGGGCCCCGACATGCCTATAACAAAATGCATACCAAGACTACGGCAAGTCCAAAGGAGGGATCTCGCCAATATCTGCAAAACTGGATAGCCTACTGCAGTGGGGGAGCCTCGTCTATATGTTTGCCTGGACCTGCAGCACGACTTGCAGCGTCCACAATAAAAGGACGTCAGTACGGATAATGTACTGAGTATGTAAGACGGGAAACATAATATAAGAACAGTAATATGCATCAGGATGAGGAACATACAACTTGTACTATCTGAATGCCTCTGAGAGCAACTAATCATGACATGCCTGATGTGCACATGCATATACATATACATATATCCTTATTTAATTCATCATATACATACGCCTCTGTGGGCCTTATCATCATCATCTACATACGCCTCTGTGGGCTTCATCATCATCATATACATACGCCTCTGTCGGCTTCATCATCATCATATCATACCCGGCCGTAACAGGCTCGGTAATAACGTACCTGGCCTCCATAAGGCTCGGTAGGATGAAACACTTATACATACATATAGTTGCACAATAGGTGCCATACCCGACCGTCTCTAGCGCGGCTCGGTAGAGTACAACATATACAATGCATGCTGGAATCATATGAATCATACTTTCATAGAGACGTAGGGTCGAAGGAATAACAATACATCAATCCTCCCATAAGAGGGGAAACAATATACGCACTCCTAGCTTCTAAGAAAAGAGTATTCTTTGGGGCTCGTTAGTAGCATTGTATTCAATTAGAGTCGTGCAAAAGAAAGAAAGGGACGGTCTCACATGCCTGGTATTCTCTGCATCAATTTCAAGCTTCGCACAGTTACAATTTCCTTAGTCTACAATGAATGAACGATCTTATCGTTATTCTCTAAACGTTATGGTTATAATCAACTTCAGCCCTAAATTTATATGGTGTTTCTCCACACCCTTCTTCTTCTAGAACCTCCACAATAACAGTAGTAAGACATGCAACTCAATAACAATCCAAAACAACCATAACCCAGTCCATTATCAGTAATTAAGTTGAACTCATGGCTTCCAATCACCATCTCATGAGTTCTTACATGCATAGAATGGAATACCATGGATTCCCCAGAGAAAGAATGCATGAAGAGAGTAGTAACTTACCTTGCATGTTGATTAACTAGCCCTCTTCCTTGGTTCTTAAATTTCTAGGTCTCACTCCCAATTAGGGCTTGAAAGAGAGAGAATCAGTTGGGGTCCTTCCTTAGTTCTTCAATCTCTTTAGCTTTCTCCTCAATTAGAACTTGAGGGAGAGGGAAATTGATTAGGGTTCATGGGATTCTTTGAGAAAGGGTCGTAGGGATTCTATTTTGTTTGAGAGGTCTAAGTCGAAGATAAAAATAACCCTCTTAGTCGATGTTGGGACTTATATGCTGATCCTTTAATTTGGCAGATAAATAATACACGTGTCTGACGTCTTTCAAATATGCGACTGCATTCTCGTCGTAAACTCAACATGCGGTTCGCATTTTGAACGCGAACCTCAGTCTAGAAATCTGTTACACTCTGCGACACAGAAGGTCAGATTTGCGGTTCGCATGTAAGAAATGCGATCGCATTCTTGACATAGATTTCTGCCCAGAATTTTCTTCCAGTCTGCGATACCTTATGTTCAAAATATTGTTCGCATACCCGAAATGCGATCGCATAGTCAACCGCATTTCTGACATTTGTCTTAGCCCACGACTCTGCCTTGGTCTGCAATCTCAGCATGTAAAAATGTGACTCGCATGTGGGTTATGCGATAGCATTCCATACTTTGTGACACCTGTTGTCCTTTTTTGGTTCTTAGGCTCTATACATATATACTATCTTACGACGTGGTCTAACGTATGAAATTACGGGTTGTAACACTCTCCCCTCCTTAGGAACATTCGTCCTCGAATGTAAAGGTTTACGGGGATTTTACTCAACATATGGTTTTACAAGAGTATACAAACTTATGGACATGTACATTATCAGCATATTATCATTTTGCACTAAGAAAGATTATTCTCAGGTTATTATTTACCTCGTAAGGACATTTCTCCTTTCAATGCGTTCTGCATTCCCTCGGCATCCTCATTATCTGCATTCTGGAACAGGTACGGATATTTAGACTTCATATCCTCCTCTGCTTCCTATGTCATTTCTTCCGTATGTTTGTTCCTCCACAATACCTTAACGGAAGCTACATCCTTTGTTCTTAGCTTATGGAGTTGTCGGTCTAGTATAGCCACGGGTACTTCTTCATAAGATAGGTCCTCTGTAACCTGCACATCTTTGATGGGGACGACCTGAGAAGGATCTCCGATACATTTCCTTAACATAGATACATGGAATACCAGGTGAACAAGTTCCAATTCGGATGGCAATTCTAATTCATAAGCAACCCGTCCAATTCGTCAAAGAATTTTATACGGACCGATATACCTTGGATTTAGTTTACATTTCTTCCCGAAGCGCATGACGCCCTTCATTGGCGAGACTCTCAGGAACACCCAATCACTAACCTCAAACTTTAGATCACGACGTCGGACATCAAAATAGGACTTTTGCCTGCTTTGCACGGTCTTCAATCGTTCCTGTATTACCTTCACCTTCTCAATGGCTTGGTGAATCAAATCTGGCCCATACAACTCAGTTTCACCGACTTTGAACCATCCAACTGGTGATCTACATCTCCTCCCGTATAATGCCTCGTATGGGGCCATCTTAATACTGGAGGGGTAGCTATTATTGTAGGCAAATTCTATGAGTGGAAGATGGTCATCCCAACTCCCCTTGAAATCCAAGACACATGCCCGTAGCATATCTTCAAGTGTCTGAATGGTACGTTCAGCCTGTCCGTTAGTCTGCGGATGAAAAGCTGTGCTGAGATTCACCTGTGTGCCCCAACCCTTCTTAAAAGATCTCCAAAAGTTAGCTGTGAATTGAGCTCCTCGGTCTGATATAATAGACACCGGCACTCCGTGAAGTCTAACAATCTCCTTGATATACAACTTTGCATAGTCTTCGGCTGTGTAGGTTGTCTTAACTGGCAGAAAATGGGCACATTTTGTAAGTTGATCAACTATCACCCAGATGGAGTCAAACTTACGATAAGAGCGAGGTAATCCAGTAATGAAGTCCATATTAATCACCTCCCATTTCCAGGTTGGAATTTCTATATTGTGAAGCAATCCACCGGGTTTCTGATGTTCCATCTTTACCTGTTGACAATTGGGACACTGGGCTACAAATTCTGCAATTGACTTCTTCATGCTATCCCACCAATACTGCTCCTTGACATCATGATACATCTTTGTCGAACCGGGATTGATGGAGTATCGGGATTGATGAATCTCACTCATAATCTTCTCTCGCACCCCTGCCACATTAGGCACACATAATCGGCCCTGGTATCTCAGTGTTCCATCTCCTCCGATCTCAAAAGCTGAAATTTTGCCCTGCTGAATGCCCTCTTTCAATCGTACTAAGGTGGGATCTTCATATTGCTGTGCTTTTACTTCGGCTACCAAGGATGATTCTGATGTATTATGTACAACAAATCCTCCATCCTCGGAGTCTAATTATCTGATTCTCATATTGGCCAGCTAATGAAGTTCTTTTGTTAAACCCCATTTACCTGCTTCAATGTGCACTAAGCTTCCCATTGACTTAGGACTGAGGGTGTTTGCCACAACCTTGGCTTTACCCGGATGATACAATATTTCAACGTCGTAGTCTTTCAGTAACTCGAGCCAACGTCGCTGTCTCAAATTCAACTCCTTCTGACTGAAGATATATTGTAAACTCTTGTGATCTGTGTAGATGTCAACATGGACGCCGTACAAGTAGTGCCGCCATATCTTTAAGGCATATACTACTGCATCCAATTCCAAGTCATGTGTTGGATAATTCTTTTCATGCTTCTTTAGTTGTCTTGATGCGTAAGCAATCACCTTCCCATGTTGCATCAATACGCATCCTAAACCTATACCTGAAGCATCACAATATACCACATATCCTTCTGTTCCTTATGGAAGAGTAAGCATTGGCACGAAAATCAACCGATTCTTTAGCTCCTGGAAACTACGTTCACAAGCATCGGACCATTGGAATTTGGTAGCCTTCTGTGTTAACTTGGTCAATGGTGCCGATAGAGAGGAAACCCCTCTACAAACCTTCTATAATATCCAGCTAGTCCTAGAAAACTGCGGACTTCTCACGGTGTTGTGGGTCTTGGCCAACTTTTCACTGCATCGATCTTCTGAGTGTCGACACTAATACCCTTGTCAAATATCACATGGCCTAGGAATGCCACTGAGTTCAACCAGAATTCACATTTGGAGAGCTTTGCATATAGCTTGTGATCCCGAAGGTTCTGGAATACTATCCGCAGGTGACCCGTATGTTCTGCCTCTGAATGAGAATACACCAGGATATCATCAATGAATACAACTACGAACACATCAAGATAGGGCCTGAATACAGTATTCATGAGATCCATAAAAGCTGCCGGGGCATTTGTTAGCCCGAACGACATTACCAAGAACTCAAAATGCCCATATCTTGTCCGAAAGGCTGTTTTTGGAATATCTTTCTCCTTGACTCTCAACTGAAAATATCCTGACCGCAGGTCAATTTTGGAAAAATATTTGGCACCCTGAAGTTGGTCGAACAGGTCGTCAATCCTTGGAAGTGGATATTTATTCTTTATAGTAACTTTATTCAACAGTCGATAATCAATACACATCCTCAACAACCCGTCTTTCTTTCGTACGAACAAGGCTGGCGCACCCCAAGGTGAAGTGCTAGGCCTAATGAAGCCTTTATCCAGCAAGTCTTTCAATTGTACTTTCAACTCTTGCAATTCTACTGGGGCCATTCTGTATGCCAAACTCAATTTCCCTTTCAGGAGGAAGACCTAGGAGTTCATCTGGAAAAACATCTGGAAATTCATTGACTACGGGAATTGATTGTAAAGTAGGTGGCTTCGCCTCCACATCCATCACACAAACGAGATGATAGATGTAACCCTTTGAGATCATCTTCCTTGCCTTAAGATAAGAAATAAACCTACCTTTCGGCGTAGCAATGTTCCCTTTCCATTCAAGGGTGGGTTCACCAGGAAATTGAAATCTAACCATCTTTGTATGAAAGTCAACACTTGCGTAGCATGAGGCCAACCAATCCATTCCCATTATTACATCGAAATCAACCATTTCTAATTCAAATAGATCTGCCGAGGTTTGACGATTACAAATCGTCACAGTACAACCTCTGTATACCCTTCTAGCAATCACAGAATCTCCTATTGGAGTAGATACCCAAAGGGATTACTTATTAATTCAGGTTTGACGCCAAACTTATCAGCCACAAGGGTTGTAACATAAGATAATGTTGGATCCGGGATCAATCAATGCATACACATCATAAGAAAGCACTGATAATATACCTGTAACAACATCCGGAAATGACTCAAGATCCTGTCGACCTGATAGAGCATATATTCGATTCTGAATACCACTCGAACTCGACACTGCACCTCTACACCTACCACGACCTGCTGGCTGCTGAAAACCCCGTACTAGAGGTCGAATTGATGAGGAAGTACTAGACATAGATCCAGTCGGCTGAGCCATACCACCACCTCTTATACTAGGACAATCCCGCATCACATGGCCAGGCCGTCCGCAAAAATAACATGTATCAGAACCTCGACGGCACGGTCCAAAGTGGATCCTGCCGCACTGATCACAACGAGGCATTGGGGACCTCATCTGAGTAGTATCCCTGTGATGTTGTGAGCCTGAGGCCCGCGAAATCTGACCTGGACCCGAATAGGTAAATCGTTCATATCAAGGTCTCTGAAACTATGGAGGAGCATTAGTTACAGATTGTGCTGAACTCCTCAAAAACTGGGGCCTGCCACTATTTCTGAAGTCACCGGAATGCCCTGCAAACCTCGTCCTCTTATGCTGGCCCCTATCCTGCTCCCTGTATACCCCTTGCTGGCGCTTACGATCCTCTAATGTCTAGGCATAAGCCTGAATACGAGAAATATCCATGCCCTCTATCAAAGATGCTGTAGTGCACTCATTTATCAGATGTGGTCCCAATCCGTTCACAAACAAATGGACCCTATCACCTATCTCGGCCACCATATTGGGAGCATACCTTGCCAAAAATCAAACTGCATGCTGTACTCCTGCACGCTAATGTTACCTTGTCAAAGGTTAAAGAATTTATCAGCTCTGGCTCATCGTACCTCAACTGGCAGGTAGTGACGAAGAAACGCCTCGGAAAATTCATTCCACACAGGTGGGGGAGCATCTGGACCCCTAGATCTTTCCCAACTATCATACCAAGAACTGCTAAGTCCCGTAACCGATAAGAAGCTAACTCCACTGCCTCCGTATTACTAGCATGTATAACCCACAGTGTGCGATGAATCTGATCAATAAAAGCCTGTGGGTCCTCCTTGGGGTCTGACCCGGTAAACACTGGAGGATCTAGATTAATAAAAACACGAACTCTGGCACTAACCGGTTTATCAGCAGCACCGGTACTCTGCCTCAAGTCTGAGAGGCTACCAAGCTAGTCAACAACTGTACCGCAGTCCGCAAATCCTGGTCTGTAGTACCAGATAAATGAACTGGAGATGCTGGGTGGCTTCTAATATCCTCTGGGGAAGGAGGAGTAGATGAGGTCCGAGATGGCATCTCATTCTGAGGCTCACTTTGGCCTTCTCTAGCTTGGGGCACCTGACTGGTACCCTCTCCTGCATCTGTATCGAGTCGTCTACTATTTGCTTGCTTCCTAGCCGAAGGCATCGCTGTAGGTAAACAAGATGAATGATAGGGACTAACACTTACGACTCAGCTCTACGCACGATCTAGATTTAGAAAGAAGGTAACAATCCTAAATGTCAGGCAGCCTCCTGATTATAAATGTGGCGCGCTACACACCCATAATTAGGACTCTACTAGACACGGCTCATAGACAATCCCTAGGACACGACCTGATCTGATACCAAATCTGTCACGACCCGACCGGAGGGCCGCGACTGGCCCCGGACCCTACTCAACGGGCACCGACGTACCCTTCATCTAGCTTTCCTTATTATCTATAAGGCTTATCATACACAAACAATCTCGAACAATAATCATAATGAGCTGAAATATCATACCATGATATGAACATACTTATATACATAATATGGCCAAAAAGGCTGCAATGCAAAACCATACAACAAAAGATACATTTGCCGACAAGGCAATTCAACTGTACATGAGTCAACCCACTGTCTATTGTCTATACATAACCCAACACTTGTCTATGAGCCTCTACAAGAACATATATAATGCAACCTGTGTCGGAACAGGGCCCCGACATGCCCATAATGCCTATAACAAAAAGCATACCAAGACTACGGTAAGTCCGAAGGAGGGATCTCGCCAATATCTGCCGAACTGGATAGCCTGCTGCGGTGGGGGAACCTCATCTATATGTCTGCCTGGACCTACAGCACGACATGCAGCGTCCACAATAAAAGGACGTCAGTACGGATAATGTACTAAGTATGTGAGACGGGAAACATAATATAAGAACAGTAATATACGTCAGGATGAGGAACATACAACCTGTACTATCTGAATGCCTCTGAGGGCGACTAATCATGACATGCCTGATGTGCACATGCATATACATATATATATATATATATCCTTATTTAATTCATCATATACATACGCCTCTGTGGGCCTTATCATCATCATCTACATACGCCTCTGTAGGCTTCATCATCATCATATACATACGCCTCTGTGGGCTTCATCATCATCATATCATACCCGGCCGTAACAGGCTCGGTAATAACGTACCCGGCCTCCTTAAGGCTCGGTAGGATGAAACACATATACATACATATAGTTGCACAATAGGTGCCATACCCGGCCGTCTATAGCGCGGCTCGGTAGAGTAAAACATATACAATGCATGCTGGACTCATATGAATCATACTTTCATAGAGACGTAGGGTCGAAGGAATAACAATACATCAATCCTCCCATAAGAGGGGAAACAATATACGCACTCCTAGCTTCTAAGAATAGAGTATTCTTTGGGGCTCGTTAGTAGCATTGTATTCAATTAGAGTCGTGCAAAAGAAAGAAAGGGATGGTCTCACATGCCTGGTATTCTCTGCGTCAATTTCAAGCTTCGCACAGTTACAATTTCTTTAGTCTACAATGAAAGAACGATCTTATCGTTATTCTCTAAACGTTATGGTTATAATCAACTTCAGCCCTAAATTTATATGGTGTTTCTCCACACCCTTCTTCTTCTAGAACCTCCACAACAACAGTAGTAAGACATGCAACTCAATAACAATCCAAAACAACCATAACCCAGTCCATTATCAGTAATTAAGTTGAACTCATGGCTTCCAATCACCATCTCATGAGTTCTTACATGCATAGAATGGAATACCATGGATTCCCCAGAGAAAGAATGCATGAAGAGAGTAGTAACTTACCTTGCATGTTGATTAACTAGCCCTCTTCCTTGGTTCTTAAATTTCTAGGTCTCACTCCCAATTAGGGCTTGAAATAGAGAGAATCAGTTGGGGTCCTTCCTTAGTTCTTCAATCTCTTTAGCTTTCTTCTTAATTAGAACTTGAGAGAGAGGGAAATTGATTAGGGTTCATGGGATTCTTTGTGGTGGTAGGGATTCTATTTCGTTTGAGAGGTCTGAGTCGAAGATAAAAATAACCCTCTTAGTCGATGTTGGGAATTATATACTGGTCCTTTATTTTGGCAGATAAATAATACACGTGTGTGACGCCTTTCAAATATGCGACCGCATTGTCGTCGCAAACTCAACATGCGGTTCGCATTTTGAACGCGAACCTCAGTCCAGAAATCTGTTACACTCTACAACACAGAAGGTCAGATTTGTGGTTCGCATGTAAGAAATGCGATCACATTCTTGGACCGGATTCTTGACATAGATTTCTGCCTAGAATTCTGTTCTAGTCTGCGATACCTTATGTTCAAAATGCGGTTCGCATACCAGAAATGCGATCACATAGTCGACCACATTTCTGACATTAGTCTTAGCCCACGACTCTGCCTTGGTCTGCGATCTCAGCATGTAAAAATTTGGCTCGCATGTGGGTTATGCGATAGCATTCCATACCTTGTGACACCTGTTGTCCTTTTCTGGTTCTTAGGCTCTATACATATAGACTATCTTACGACGTGGTCTAACGTACGAAATTACGGGTTGTAACAGACACATACCTATTTTGCGGTCCAGTCTGCGACCGCAGACCCGGCTTTATAGAGTTTAAGTTTGGAAAATTTCGCCTGATCCCATTTTTATAAAAACAACTTGAGGTCTATTTTGGCTGGTCCTAATTGGTATTTTAGAGAGAATAAAGTGGTGAGGAGGGGATCCCTAAGCTAAGTATTTAACAATCTTGGCTCAAGTCTTTAAGAATTCTTAGGAAAGAATCACAAGGTCTTCATCCTAGAGGTAAGATTCTACACCCTAACCCTCAATTTCGAGATTTAACTAAAAATAGGTAATGAGGCAAGCAATTCTTGGGTATGAGAGTGTATCTATGCATGCATGTACAATCATGAGTATAGGGAGGTAGTTGAGCCCAAATGGGTAGACTTTAGGTTGTGGGGTAAGGAAAATCCATCGTAGGAGGACCTTGATACCTTAATACACACCTAGTGTTTGATAAAATGCTCAAATGAGCTGAAACCATAAACTCGTTTCTAATTTGTGTTCAATTTTGCTATATTTCTAAATAGATTGAAGTGGTTAAGAATTCCAGAACATTTTGGTAATTTAAAAAGCTCGAGGCGAGGTATGCTGGCTAAACTTCTCTCTTAGAATTGAACCCCACAATATCCTTGTAAGTACCGAGTTGTTCGTTATAAATTGATTATTCCGAATAAGCCTTGTGTATCAAAAGATATATGTTCAATATGTATTCCAATGCTCTTGTTATGTTATTTTCTATTTGAAAATGTGCTCGAAGCATGGGTTGTATATCTAAATGTTATAACTTCAAGTCGTGATTCAAATGAAAGCTATTATGCCAAATTGTGTAAGAAATATCAATGTGCTTAACATTATTATTTGATCATATGTGGACTTAAAAGTCTTGAATAGAAATGTTTTGTTGTTGATGATCCGTGATGATGTTTGAAAGTGAAAGAGATGAACATGAAATATGAAATACAACCAACGTGCCAAGAGTGACATTGTGTTATGGCCATTGGTGCCAATGAAATGAATGATATGTAAAAGATAATGAAATGAGTTGTTAATCCTTTAAACAAATATAACACCCTTGGAGGAAGGGTAGGTTGAAATAACCTAACCCCGAAACTACACGTGCCGGTGTAGGAGTGAATTGTGATTGTACCCCTTTATTGGGAAGAGATTGATGTGATGAGAATACTCCCCTTTATTGGGATGAGATGATTACTAGAAAAGGGTGATGTTGATCCACACGACATTGTGGTGAGATGGCCTAGCCGGTCGTGTCGTGATCAGACGCCATGCCGCACACATGGTGGTGATTATGCTTGAGATTATGATTGAAAAAATGATTGAGACTGAGATAATAATTGTGATTATAGTTGATGTCTTTGGGTGAGACGGCCTAGCCAATCGCACCGTGATCGGACTCCGTGCTAAAATCACGATGGTATATCGGTGCTAAGATCTCCTAACCTAAAATATGGAAATTTACTTGAAAACTTGTCTTGCTCCTAATTTGATGTTTTGGTATTGTTTGAGGCTCCCATTGATTTTATGATTGCCCTTCCTTGTGTTATCATTCGTTCTTTTGAGAGGGTGTTTAGTCATTCATACTAGTACTATTCCATATGTACTAACGTCCCTTTTTCGGGGGGCGCTACATCTTTTATGGATGCAGGTGGTTCCACAGCAGGCAGTTTTGATCGTTGAGAGTGGTACACCCACTTCCCAGCTGACTTGGTGAGCCTCACTTCATATAGGGGTCGTATATTCTTTTGTTCCTTGTGTATTATGTTTTGAGTTATAGCGTGGGCCTTGTTGCCGGCACTATCATCGTACTCTTTTATTTCTATTAGAGGCTCCATAGACATAGTGTGGGTGGTATGTTGGTGTTAGGGAAGTCAAACTGGTAATGTTGTATTTGTATCACACATTCCACTTCAAACTATGAAAGCGTATGTATTTTGAACTTTATTAATGATGTAACTAATGTTAAGGAATTGGTGTTGTTCACATGATCCTCCTCGTTGTCTAATTAATGAAATGGATCTTCTCTTTATTCATGAGTAAGTTAGAGTAGAAGGTATTGAACAGGCTTGCTCGATCGGGGATTCTTGATTGAGCACCGGTTGCGCTCCCCGTGGTCGGGGCGAGACAAAGGTACACCCGATACCGATCCGAGAAGCATCACAATACACTGTATAAGAGCCAGAAGCTGAAGGCAAAACTAGAACTGGAGTTGTGGTCAAGGCAGTCTTGAGCTTCTGAAAGCTCTTCTCACACTCATCCGACCACCTGAACGGAGCACCCTTCTGGGTCAATTTGGTCAAAGGCGCTGCAATAGACGAGAAATCCTCCAAAAAGCAACGATAATAATCAGCGAAGCCGAGAAAGCTCCGAATCTCAATAGCTGAGGACGGTCTGGGCTAACTCTGAACAGCCTCTATCTTCTTTGGATCCACCTCAATCCCCTCACTGGACACCACGTGCCCCAAGAACGCCACTGAACTAAGCCAAAACTCACACTTGGAGAACTTGACATAAAGCTTCTCCTCCTTCAGCCGCTGCAACACAATCCTCACTGGGCATGCTCCTCCTGGCTACGAGAGTACACAAGCATATAATCAACGAATATTTTGAAAAACCAATCGAGATAAGGCTGAAATACACTGTTTATCAGATGCATGAATGCTGCTGGGGTGTTGGTCACCCCAAAAGACATCATAAGGAACTCATAATGACCATATCGGGTCCTGAAGGTCGTTTTTAAAATATCCAAGTCCCGAATCTTTAACTGGTGATACCTAGACCTCAAATCAATCTTATAGAACACCCTCGCTCCTGAAGCTGGTCAAATAGATCATCGATACGCGGCAAAGGACACTTGTTCTTAATTGTAAATTTCTTCAACTGCCTATAGTCGATGCACATCCACATAGTACCATCCTTCTTCTTCACAAACATAACCGGTTCACCCTAAGGCGACACGCTAATAAACTCCTTATTAAGAAGTTCCTGAAGGTGCTCTTCCAATTCCTTCCATTCAGATGGTGCCATACGTTATAGAGGAATAGAAATGGGTCGAGTGCCCGACACCAAGTCAATACCAAAGTCAATATCCCTGTCAGATGGCATGCCCCGCAGGTCTGCAAGAAACACATTTGGAAAGTCTCGCACCACCGGAACAGAATCAATAGTAGGAGTATCAGCACCAACATCCCTCACAAAGGCCAAATAAGACAGGCACCCCTTTCAACCATCCGTTGGGCCTTCAAATATGAAATCACCCTACTAGGAACATAATCGAAAGAACCTCTCCACTCGATCCTTGGCAACCCCGGCATCACCAGCGTCACGTCGTAGCGTGCAATCCAGAATAGCATGACATTGAGACAAATAATCCATACTAAGCAATAAAAGATCAACTCTAGTCTCCAATCCCCCAATAGTCACTACACATAATCGATATACACGGTCCACAACAATGGTATCGACCACTGGCGTAGATACATGAACAGATGAAACTAAGGACTCCCAAAGAATATCAAGATAACGAGCAAAATATGATGATACATATGAATAATTGGAACCAGGGTCAAAAAATACGGGAGCATCCTTGTGGCATACTGAGACAATACCTATGATCACTGCATCTAAAGTACCAGAATCTAGCCTGGCAGGAATAACATAAAATCGGGCCTGACCGCCACCTGATCGGCCTCCCCCTCTAAGGCGACCTCTAGCTGCCTGGGCTCCACCCCCAGCTAGCTGGGTAGGTGGTGAAGTAACTGGTGCGGAAATCGTAGCCTGACTCCTCTACTGCTCTGGACCCCCGGGGCAACGGGGACACTGTCTCCACATATGTCCAAACTCCCAACACTCGAAGCAACTTCCCAGTGGTGGTGATGGTGGGGACAGAATCGGGCCCCGTGTGCCAGAGTAACTGCTACAGGCCAGCCTGATCAAGCTACTGTGCCTTCGAGACCATTTACGAGGAGTCAAGCTAAGGAGCTTCATGATATCCACTTAATGGTGATGAAAAGCCATGATTGCGCAATGATGGAAGAAGCAGGC
Source organism: Nicotiana obtusifolia (assembly GCA_002018475.1). Lineage (NCBI taxonomy): Eukaryota > Viridiplantae > Streptophyta > Magnoliopsida > Solanales > Solanaceae > Nicotiana > Nicotiana obtusifolia. Next base: position 142,233 of record MCJB01000592.1, on the reverse strand, counting down.
AACATGTTGGATAAGAAAAAAAAGGCGTTGGTTAGCCTTGGAGAAGGAGGGCCGTGCACTAGTTGAGGATGGAACTCAATGAATGCTTCAACTAGCTCTTATGAGTTATTTTGTGTAGTTAGTCTTGAGTAAGACAATGGCACTTACTTGGTCCTGCGTGGTCACTTGACATTTAGCCAAATTATTGGACTTTTTGCTAGTTATTCCTTTCCTAGTTGTTTTAGGCTAAGGGCTCATCCTATATATGCCTCAAGACTACATTATTTTCAGCACCTTACCATTATTATTAAGAATAAAATCGGCAGTTTTGTGCTCTCCAAAACCCATTGTGTGAACTTGTCCAATACTTGGTGTGAATCAACATTGAACTTGTTCCTCCCATTGATCAAGCAGTTTGCAAGTCCTCAGTTGTCTTGAGGGTTGTTTGCATAGTATAGGTCCTCCTTGGCTTCATCAAGAAGGTAAGTAGACTAGTTCCTACCTATAGTCTTGGTAGATCATTGAGTGTCTTGCTTTTATCTTGTTTTCTTGCATTCTTAGTTTAATATTGCATCAATTGGTATCAGAGCCTGAAAAGGGTTTGTCTTTACAACCCCAATCCTCTTTTTCGTGCCTTAGTTTGAGGTTTGTAGTTTAGTGTTCTTGAATTTCATTTTTGATATAAAAAAAAAAGAACCGTGAAAAGAAGAGAAACAACCATGAATTGATTGTTGGTTGAAGTTGTTATCACATCTAGGGTTGAAATCTTGAAGTTCTTCATTATTAAAAGCCGTTCTTGAAACCCTAGGTTGAAGTCTGGGTTGAAATCTTGAAGTTCCTGATTGTTAAAAGTCGTTCTTGAAACTTTAGGTTGGAGTATTTTTATTTCTTGAAAACAATTTGGCATATGGTGTGTTCTTGAATAATTTTTGAAGTGTATTTAATTGTTAGATGATTTGTCCATTGTTCATGGTTGAAATCTTGATTGTTCTTGAAAGAAAGGACTTGAATTGTTAAAGAACAAATAGGGCAGCATCACCTTGACATAGTGGATGTGTATTAGGCTGTTCTTGACGTGTTTTGCATTGAATTCTTGAAGTTTTTGGACATCAACTTGTTGTTCTTGAATTAATTCACATAGTGAACTGTTTGAACCTTGAATTCATTAGCATCTACACGTTTAGTCTTGGAGTTGAATTGCTGAAAATTTTGAGGGTGTAAGAGCTTGGGATAGGCGGCTAGGAGAAGGAGAAGGATAAGAAACCCTAAGCCTAGTTTAAGAGGGAAACAACTCCCATTCCAAAAAGGAGAAGTTTATCAATTTTATTCCAAAAAAAGGCATTGTTTTTCCTTTGGGTTTAGGAGTAAAGGGGAGGCTGATCCTAAGGGAAAGGGGAGAGGGAATTAGCCATCAAGTGTGAAAGGATAGGGAAACATTCTCCAAATTAGAGTGGGAAAGCAAGGAGAAAAAGGAAAAAACTTATCCCATTCTAGAAGGAGAAGCTAGTGGCGCTTACCAAGGGTTTAAATTAAAAATATTTCTCTAGAATTTCCTTATTCTTTGATTGCACTACTTCTAATTAGTAATTCTTAGGTAAATTTTCTACTAAAGCTAATTAATAATTTTTGAGCTTGTAGGATTTCGTGCTAAACCTCAGAATTTTCACTTTCGTAGTTAATTCTTGGCTTCTTGTGCTCACTTTAAAAGCTGTCCACCTATAGAGTCGCATAAATTCACTCACCTCGAAGAGAACTAGTGAACTTGTGAGCTTGAAAGGTCGTTGAGGAACTTGATCAATTAGAGGAAGCCATTTTGAGGACATGTTTGAGAGATCCTACCTAAAAGATTGAGTTAACCCGTGTGTCATTCAAAAGTGAGGGAGTGAGTGCGGTATTTTACTAACCATAATACATTTTCTAGTCTTGTTTCTTTTGCAGGTGCATGGCTACTAAATGAGAGAAGGTCGTGGCTGACATCACTTTAGCCGAGCTCTTGGCTGAAGTAAGGGCAATTAGCACCCGAATGGAGAACTTTGAAAAATCCGCTAGTACTCAGAAAAATGTCGGGGAAGGAACTAGTGATGGTTCCACTGTAAGACCTGAACAATTTGCGGAGATGGCCTATCAACAAGAGTTGAGGGACCGAGGTTCTCACAATGTAAGAACCTTGAAAATTCCCCGGGGTATTATACCACCATTAATGCCAGCTCGGAGAAATGTAGTGCCCGCCGGGGAAATAAGGGCAGCCCGTGAGGATGATCAACCCGAGTTTGAGGAGTTTGATGATGACGATCTAGGGCAGCGAGACCCAAGGGTGAGACAACCATATGGGGGCCGTGACCATGTGGGAAGACGTGATTTTGATCGTGGTCCTAGAGGGGGGCTTGGAGAATTTGGTTGAAGGAATTTAGAGCCTGAGTTCGATGAACATGCTGAATATTATGAGGGCTTTCAACCAGCCCGTGGTGGCTATGAAAATGGTCGTGATAATGGCTTGAACAGTGTCAAGGTTACTATCCCTGGATTCAAGGGAACTGGTGATCCTGACCGGTTTCTAGAGTGAAAACGTCAAGTTGAGAGGATATTTGAAATCAATGATATGACCAAGGAAAAGAAGGCTACGCATGCCATCGCTGCCTTTGAGTCTTATGCTTCTATTTAGTGGGAGGCCGAGAAAAGATCGAGAGCTAGACATAACCAGCCCGCATGCATAACATGGAAAGAATTGAGGCAACTAATGACTCGTAAGTATGTCAACCCAAAACATAAACAAGAGCAACTCCGGAGGTTATATGACTTGAAACAAGGGTTGAAATCCGTGGAAGAATATTATGATGACTTTGAGAAAATCCTCCTATCACTTGACATGGAAGACGAAGAAGAGGATGAGGCTATTATATGGTTCAAGAATGGGTTGAATCGTTACATATCCAATCAGTTGGGCTACACGCATTTGTTGCTCTTAATGATGTACTCCTAGCTGCCATTGAAGATGAAAAGATGATTAAAGAAGACAAGGCAGCTCGCTATAGAGGAAGTTATGATTCTACTTCCATGCATCAAAATAACGAGTAGAGAACATCATGTGCCGGTGGAGAAAGTGTGAGCCACAAGGTGAAGGGGGAAGCTGAAAAGGTGACGCCTAAAAATGATCCTAAGGGGTCCGGAGGTAACTCTAAAACTTAAATTAATTCTCCTAGTGCATCTTCCTTTCAATGTCATAAATGTAAATGCCATGGGCATTTACTAAGGACTGTCCTACGCGAAAGACCAATCTTATTCTTGATGATGGTACTGTTTACGAGGTAGAGAGTGATGAGGAGATTTGGGGAGATGAGGGGGATGATTTGGTTGAGTGTGCTGAAGAGGTAGTGGAAGATGAGGGAGTGAACATGTTCTTATTGGTGCATAGGAACTTGAGTACCATGATGGTAAAGGAGGAAGGAGATGTGCAGTGTGAGCTCTTGTTTCATGCTAGATGTAGAGTGAAGGGAAAGGTGTGCTTGATGATAATTGATTCGGGTAGTTGCACTAATGTAGTGAGTCAAACGCTGGTGACTCAACTTAACCTACCCACATTAAAACATCCCCATCCCTATAGGTTGCAGTGGTTGAGTGAGTGTGGTGAGTTGAAGATAGTAAAGCAAGCGCTTATTAAGTTTAAGGTGGGAGCGATGAGCTCATGTGTGATGTAGTGCCTATGTAGGCTTGCTATTTATTGTTGGGTAGGCCTTGGCAATTTGATAGGTGTGTCATTCGTGATGGCAAGGCAAACACTTATACGGCCAAGCTAGAGGGCAAGAGTTATACTTTTAAGCCCTTGACTCCTAAACAAGTTAGTGATGATTTACAAACGCATGCAAGAGCTGAAAGAGGCGGCTAAAGCAATGTCTCCTATGGGGACTAAACCTGAGGCCGTAGACACTGCCAACACATCAGCCTTGCCAAGTAATATTTGTGCCATGATGCAACCAGGTGAGTATTTACGAGGTAATAATAGTTCTAAACGGTTAAGTTGCCTAGTTCATAAGGGTGTTTACTTAAGTCTAATGATGAAGTTTCTACTAACATTTACCCCCTGCCTAGTGTTGTCGATGATGTTTTGCAGGAATATGTGGACATGTTTCTCGAGGAGATATCGAGTAGACTGCCTCCGTTGAGGGGGATAGAACACCAAAGAGACTTTGTTCCGGGGTCACAAATCCCTAACAAACCAGCCTACCGAAGCAACCCGCAAGATACCAAAGAGTTGCAATGGCAAGTGGACGAGCTGTTAGCTAAGGGGCTGGTTCGTGAGAGTTTGAGCCCGTGTGCCGTGCCCGTGATCTTTGACCCGTTTACCACCAAATCTATATGAAACCGGGTGATGAGAGGAAGAATGTTTTCAAGACCAAGTTTGGTTTGTATGAATGGTTGGTGATGCCTTTTGGTCTCTCCTATGCACCTAGTACGTTTATGCGACTAATGAACCATGTACTTAAGCCGTTCATTAATATGTTTATGGTCGTCTATTTTGATGATATTTAGATTTATAGAGGAAGTTTAAATGTCAATGTTGATCACATAAGGCAAGTACTCAATGTATTGACGGCGGAAAAGCTCTATGTTAATTATCAGAAGTGTGCCTTTTGTGTGGAGAGAGTTATTTTCTGGGGTCTGTAGTAAGTGCTAATGGTGTTGAGGTAGATGAATCTAAGATTGAGGCTATTAGAGATTGGCCTACTCCTACTACTGTTTCGCATGTTAGGATTTTTCATGGTCTAGTTAGTTTCTACAGACGTTTTGTTAGGGATTTTAGCACCATAGCAGCACCACTCACTGAGTTGGTGAAGAAAGACCAGCCCTTTGTGTTGGGAGAGCCTCAGGAGAAGGCTTTCCAAGAGCTGAAACATAGGCTTAGTTCTGCCCCGTTACTACAATTGCCTGATTTTAGTAAGGCGTTTGAAATTGAGTCTGACACCTCAAGGGTTGGAATTGGAGGTGTTCTCATGCAAGATGGGAAGCCTATTGACTATTTCAGTGAGAAGTTGAAGGGGGCTGCCTTGAATTACTCTACGTATGACAAGGAGTTGTATGCCCTCGTGAGAGCTCTAGTTCATTGGCAGCGCTATCTATGGCCTAAAGAGTTCGTAATTAGGAGTGATCATGAGCCACTCAAACATCTTTGGGGCCAAGAGAAGCTGAACAAAAGTCATGCCAAGTGGGTTGAGTTCATTGAGAGTTTCCCTTACGCAATTCATTAAAATAAGGAAAGGGAGAATGTAGTGGTGGATGCGCTTTCTAGGAAGTTTGCTTTGGCCACCACATTAGCATCTAGGCTGATGGGTTTTGAGAGTATTAAGTCTATGTATATAGATGAGCCTAAGCTTAAGAGTGTGTGTGACGCCATAGCAAGTGGGCAGCGAGTAGAGAAATATCAATGGCATGATGGGTACCTTTTTAAGAAGGGGAGAGTTTGTATACCCGAGTCTTCATGGCGCGAGTTGCTGGTGCGTGAGGCACATTGTGAGGGCTTGATGGGTCATTTTAGGGTAGATATGACCTTGGTAATACTAGGGGACCAGTTTCATTGGCCTAAGATAAGGTGTGATGTTGAGCATGTTTGTGGAGCTTGTATAGACTACAAACAGGCTAAGTCTTGGTCTAGTAATCATGGTTTGTACACTTTCTTACCTGTCCCTAGTCCTTGCATAGATGTGTCTATGGATTTCGTGATGGGGATGCCTCATTCTGGGGGTGGTCATGATAGTATTTATGTGGTTGTTGATAGGTTCTCTAAGATGGCTATTTCATTCCTTGTTAAAAATGTGATGATGCATAACATATTGCTTCATTGTTTATTGCTAATGTGTTAATGCTGCATGGTGTGCCTCGTGCTATTGCTAGTGATAGGGATGCAAAAATTTTGAGTCACTTTTGGAAGTGCTTGTGGAATGCTCTTGGCACCAAACTGTTGTTTTCTACGTCTCATCATCCACAGATTGACGGTTAGACTGAGGTTGTTAACCGAACCTTGGGAGCTCTTCTTCGATCTATGACCAAAGGGAAGGCGGGGATGTGGGCTGATAGATTGCCTATTATGGAGTTTGCTTATAATAGAACTGTGCATAGAATGACTAGTATAACTCCATTTGAATGTGTTTATGGCTTTAATCCCTTGATTTCACATGATCTTACTCCTTTGTCGAGAGATGCAGCTATTAGTGTTGATGGTGAAAACCGGGCAGCTGCATTGGTCGAGTTGCACGCTAAGGTGAGGAAGAACTTTGAGGAAGCTTATGAGAAAGTGGCGACCAAGAAGAATAAAGGGAGGAAAAAGTTGGAATTAAAGAAAGGTGATTGGGTTTGGGTGCACTTCTGAAATGAGAGGTTCCCGAACCAAAGGAAGGGGAAGCTAGCCCCGCGAGGAGATGGTCCATTCCACGTGCTGCAAAAGATCAATAACAACGCCTATGTTATAGACCTGCGTGGTGAGTATAGTGTTTCAAAAACATTCAACGTTTCTGACTTAATTCATTGTGTTGTAGATAGTGCCGCTTTGAGAGATGATGATGGCTCAATTTTGCGGACGAAATCTTTTCAAGAAGGGGAGGATGATGCAGGCCAGCCTGATCAAGCTACGTTTGTGCCTTCGAGACCATTTACGAGGAGTTAAGCTAAGGAGCTTCATGATATCCACTTAATGGTGATGAAGAGCCATGATTGCACAATGATGGAAGAAGCGGGCAGCATGCTGGATAAGACAAGAAAAGCATTGATTAGCCTTGGAGAAGGAGGGCCGTGCACTAGTTGAGGCCGAGAAATCAATGAACGCTCAACTAGCTCTTATTAGTTATTTTGCATAGTTAGTCTTGAGTAAGACAATGGCACTTATTTGGCCCTGCATGTTCACTTGACATTTAGCCAAATTATCGGCCTTTTTGCTAGTTATTCCTTTCCTAGTTGTTTTAGGCTAAGGGCTCATCCTATATAACCCTCAAGACTACATTATTTTTTGTACCTTACCATTATTATTAAGAATAAAATCGGTAGCTTTGTGCTCTCCAAAACCCATTGTGTGAACTTTTCCAATACTTGGTGGAATCAAAATTGAACTTGTTCCTCCCATTGATCAAGCAATTTGCAAGTGCTTAGTTATCTTGAGGGTTGTTTGCATAGTATAGGTCCTCCTTGACTTCATCAAGAAGGTAAGTAGACTAGTTCCTACTTATAGTCTTGGTAGATCATTGAGTGTCTTGCTTTTATCTTATTTTCTTGCATTCTTCGCTTAATATTGCATCAACTCTAACCGCCGAGCAATATCAACCACCTCGTTGAATCGAGCACCCAATACACTCTCCCGACCCATAGCAAAACGCAACTGATAGTGAGGGCCATCAATGAACCTCCTAATCCTCTCCCTTTCAGTGGGAACCAACCAAACTGCATGACGAGCCAACTCTGAAAATCTCATGTCATATTGGGTCACAGACAGGCCATCCTGACATACCTACTAAAATTGCCTGCGCAGCTCCTCCCTACAGGTCTGTGGCACAAACATCTCCAAGAAGATGACGGGGAACTCATGCCATGATAGTGGTGCAACACCAGTTGGCCTGCTCCTCTCATTGGCCTCCCACCATCTGAAAGCAGCCCCAGTAAACTGAAAAGTAGTAAATGAGACCCTACTGGTCTCCAAAATACCCGCCGTACTAAGAATCCGCTGGCACCTATCCAAGAAGTCCCGAATATCCTCTGACTCAGCCCCGTTGAATGATGGACATGAGAGTCTCCCAAATCTCTCAAGCCTCTTCTGCTCATCATAACTCATAACGGGACCCACATAGGCTAGAGCAGCTGCAACTGGCTGGGCTGATTGTACCCCCGGTGTCTAATGTCCCTGCATCACTTGCTTTAGAGTACGGACGGCGGGAGTCTAGGTACCTCCCCCGGCCTGAGATGTGGCTGGCGCAGTCTGAACAGAAACTACTAAGCAAAGTTAGTGCAGCACCATCAAAATCTGGGACAACGCCTCCTAAGGGCCTGTAATCACAATGGACCCCACTGGCTCAACCATATTTGGTACCTGTTCCTGAACTGGAGCAAGTGGTGGATCAGCAGGCGCTGCTTTAGCTGTTGTACGAGTTGCACCTCTGCCCCTACCGCGATCTCTGCCTATCATGGCCCTAGCTGGTGGTACTGGTTGTTGTCCATCCTGTCCGGTAGCATGTGTCCTCACCATCTGTGAGAGAATAGAATAACAGAAATTCAGTTCCCAAAATCAACAAATCTACACTACAAGAATACAAGGATGTGAAGTTTCCAAAGGGTTTGACAGCCTCTCGAAGTGATTACAGACGTCTCCATGCCGATCCACAAAACTCTACTAAACCTGCTCATGACTCGTGAGACCTATGTAACCTAGTCTCTGATACCAACTTGTCACGACCCAAAACTTAGCCTATCGTGATGGCACCTAACATGGTATTAGGTAAGCCGACACCTAAAAACATTTCCAACACTTTTAAATGAAAATGAACTAAAATAGGTTTAAATAATTAAAGCTCTCATAAACTGGATAGAAGATAAAAACTCAATATGGAAGTTCCAAAAACCAGGGTGTCACTAAGTACATGAGCGTCTATATAACACAAGTCTGAAATACTGTCTATTAAATACCGAAACTAAATACATAAAGCTGAAAGATAAGGAAGGAGAGTCAAGGTCTGCGGATGCCGGGCAGCTACCGCGAAATCACTAAATGACTAAGCTGCTTAGATAATCAGCACCCACCGTGTCTGGAAACACCTTGATCTGCACACGAAATGTAGGGTGTAGCGTGAGTACAACCAACTCATTAAGTAACAAGACTAACTATTGGACTCAAAGTAGTGACGAGTTTCACAGTACATTTCAATTACAGAATTACAGCACAGGAAAGTAGGCATGCTTTCAAGTTCGACAGTTAAAGCCAAATAGTTAAATCATGTCAAGTTCAATTGAAACAGGATATGGCACATCTTAGTAATTACATGACAGTTACATATGCCAACTGATGTACAAACAATAATGAAATCATGTGCATACTCTCAGAGTATCAGTCACTCAGTCCTCCCATTCACTGCAACCTCACAGTCACTCATTCCTCATAATCACTTCATCCTCACAGCAACTCATCCTCCCAGTTGCTTGGCACTCGCGATCGCACTCGCACTCACACTCAGTAGGTACCTGTGCTCACTATGGATGTGCAGACTCCGGAGGGGCGATTCCAGCCCAAGCGCTATAATAAGCCAATCATGGCATGAATCAAATAGACATGTTGCGGCTTGCAGTTCGCTCCCATAAATATCCTCACAATCAGGCCCTCAGCCTCACTCAGCCATCAATCTTTCAAGTCTCTCGGGCTCTCAAGAATCATGATAACTAGCCCTAACAATGATGATATAATGTATCAATAAAGGACAACAGATACTGAGTATAAATGCAAGTAAAAGCTGTGTCTGAGTACAAAATGGCAATTTAGCAAATAATTCAACATGTAACACGACCTGTGTGGGTCCCTACAGTACAAACACGTAGCCTAAGTATGATTTCTAACATGACTGGAAGCTCAATTTCTAACACATAGTGAAAATATGGGTAACGACAAGACTAAACAACTATATAGTTCTATGGAATCGACCAAGTCTCATTCTTAGGGTGCACGCCTACACGTCCGTCACCTAGCACATGCATCACCTCAACACCTGTTACAACCCACATTTGTATACGTTAGATTACGCCATAAGATAGTCTACATAGGTCCGAGAAGAGATTACCTTTGAGATAATAAGAATTTAGTTCTATTGGTCTTAAATGATGCAAGGGTGTATAAGGGTGGTTAACAAGTATTAGAAGATAAACGAATTAAGGATATTGTAACTCGTATTTTCGGGTAAATCGAGAGGTGATTAACATTACCAAGAGGTCGTTTTTATATATGAATCATATAATATCCGTTTCATAAGTCTTGAAGTCAAACGAGTTATGAAACAAAAGTCGAAAAAGGTTGTCGCAACTTGGGTTCATAATTGTACTTAAACATTAGGTCAAATGTTTCTAAGCTTTTCTCCCAATTTACAAGGAATTACGGGGTGATATACCTACAAAATTAAATATATATGAGTCTATTTTCCAATGCATCAAACCGTTTGTCGATACGATCTCAGCATTGGGAGATATTCGCGTTTTCGCGAGACTGCGCCAAGCACCTCTCTATGGGGCCCACATAGGCGGTTTAAGACATATGGATATATATATATATATCACGCCTCAACCCCGTTTTAAGTCATTTTTTTTCAGTATATTCAGAGCTTAGAACCCTAAGAACACCCTCTCAAGGTTCTCTCATGATCCAAGACCAAAACAAAGGGCAAACAACACAAATCAAGTGTCGGCAATCCCGTGGCGCTAGTAAGTTCCTATTTCCTCTTGTTGTTGCTGATTTTGTGTTGTTCCAGCTCGTGTGGAAGGTTGTTTTAAGTTTTTTGTATTTTTTAGAATACTCCCTCAAGTTTAAATATCAATCCTAGGTAATTTCAAGTCTTCTAAAGTGATTCTAGTACCGAAAAACCCTAATTGATTGCTAGCTTCGCTTCCTTGTTGTTGTGGTAGCATTGAAGGGATATTTCATGGTCAATTAAGGGCCAATTGAAGTTTTTATTTCTGTTTAAAGGTAAGGAACCTCTTACCCTACATGTATTTAATATTATCCAAGTTACGGCTCAGTCGTTGAAGCTAGAACTTGTGAGATATACGTCGAAAGGCTTGCTAGTAATGTTGTTGATTGTTGGACTGTTTTGGGAGGCTTAATATGATTATTATTGATGTTGTTTGGGATTTTTGGTGATTGTGTTAAATTGTGGGAAGTCATATATATAGGGGAGGTGCTGTCCGTTTCATCGCAAAATAGGTTACAGTTGATACATAATAGTTATGACGCTTAAACGATAACGGTAATGTCATTTCTCTTATTGTAGACTAAGGAGTCGTGGAAGTTTCATAGCTTGAGATTGGGAAGTATATATAAGGTATGTGAGACTTTCCCTTTCCTTCTTTTGCACGACTCTGATTGTACATAATGCAATGAATGAGCCTCCAAAGATACTCTACTCTTAGAAGGTAGTAGTACTTATATTGTTTCCCCTCTTATGGGTGGATTGATGTTGATGTTACTTATTTTACCCTACGCCACTCTGAAACGTTGAAAGTGTGATTCCAATGAGTCCAGCATGCATTATCTATTTTACTCTACTGAGCCGCGCTATAGTCGGCCGGGTATGGCACCTATTGTGCAACTATACATATGTATATGTTTTACTCTACTTAGTCTCGCTATAGTCGACAACTATTTTACTCTACCGACCCGCGCTATAGTCGCCCGGGTATGGCACCTATTGTGCAACCATTGATCAGTTGGGTATGATGATGATGAGGCCCACAGAGGCGTATATATATAAATGACGATTTTAAAAAGGATATACGTATATGCATATATACATCAGGCATCGCCCTCAGAGGCATTCAGATGGTACAGGTTATATGTTTCTTATCTCGATGCTTATTACTGTTCTTATATTATGTTTTCCCGTCTACATACTCAGTACCTTATTCGTACTGACGTCCTTTTATTTGTGGACGCTGCATGTAGTGCTGCAGGTCTGGATAGACATATTGACGAAGCTCCCCCACCACGGTAGGCTGCTCAGTTCAGCGGATATTGGCGAGATCCCTCTTTCGGACTTGCCGTAGTCTTGGTATGCATTTTGTCTTAGGCATTATGGGCATGTCGGGGCCCTGTTTCGGCAATGCTGCATCACTTATGTTCCTTTAGAGGCTCATAGACAGGTGTCGACTCATGTATAGTTGGGATTGCCTTGTCGGCAAATTTATTTTGTTGTATAGTTTTTCATGACAGCCTTGTCTGTCATGTTATATATATGTTTATGTCATTATCTGGAAGGACATGGTTATATCATTATCATGGGATTATTGTCTGCCAATTATACTGATCTCATTGGCCCTTATAGGTAATAAGAAAGGTTAGGTAAAATGTACGTTGGTACTCGGCAAGTAGGGCCCGGGTGCCCGTCATGGCCCTCTGGTTTGGGTCGTGACAAACTTGGTTTGGGTCGTGACAAACTTGGTATCAGAGCAGGTCTGTCCTAGGGGTTGTCTGCGAGCCGTGTCTAGTAGAGTCTTGATTATGGATGTGTAGCGCGCCACATTTATAATCAGAAGGCTGCATGACATTTAGGGTTGTTACCTTTTTTCCTGAATCTAGATCGTGCGCAGAGCTGAGTTGTATGCATTCGTCTCTAATATCATGTTCTTTTCAGCGATGCCCACAACTAGGAAGAAAGTGATTAGTAGACGCCTTGATAAAGTTGCAGGAGAGGGTACCAGTTAGGTGCCTCCCACCAGAGCAGGCCATAGCGAACCTTAGAGCGGGACGCCGTCTCAGACCTCATTTACTCCTTCTCTTCCGGAGGATATAAGAAGGCATCCAACATCTCCAGTTCCTCCATCTGGTACTACAGACCAGGATATGCGGAGTGCGGTACAGTTGTTGACTAGCTTGGTAGCTGCTCAGGCTCAGACGCAGAATACCGGTGCTACTAATAAACCGGTTAGTGCGAGAGTTCGGGATTTTATTGATCTAGATCCTCCAATGTTTACCGGATCAGACCCCAAGGAGGACCCGCATACTTTTATTGATCAGGTTCATCATACACTGCGGGTTATGCATTCTAGTGATACGGAGGCAGTGGAGTTCGCTTCTTATCGGTTACGGGATTTAGCAGTTTTCTGATATGATAGTTGGGAGAGATCCAGGGGTACGAATGCTCCCCCACCTGTGTGGAAGGAATTTTCTGAGGCGTTTCTTCATCACTACCTGCCAATTGAGATACGACGAGCTAGAGCTGATAAGTTCTTGAACCTTCGACAGGGTAATATGAGTGTGCGAGAGTATAGTATGCAGTTTGATTATTTAGCAAGGTATGCTCCCCATATAGTGGCCGAGATGAGCGATAGGGTGCACCTGTTCGTGAACGGATTGGGACCACATCTGATAAATGAGTGCACGACAGCCTCCTTGATAGAGGGCATGGATATTTCCCGTATTCAGGCTTATGCCCAGACACTAGAGGATCACAAGCGCCAGCAAAGAGCAGACAGGGAGTAGGATAGGGGCCAGCATAAGAGGGCGAGATTTGCGGGGTATTCTGGTGACTTCCGAGGTTGTGTCAGACCTCAGTCTTCGAGGAGTTTGGCGCCATCTATAACTAGTGCTCCTCCACGCTTTCAAAGGCCTCAGTATGATCAATTTACCTATTCTGGTTCAGGACAGGGTTCACGGGCATCAGGCTCACAATATCATAGGGATACTAGTCAAACGAGACCCCAACACCTCATTGTGATCAGTGCAGCAAGGCCCACGTTGGATTGTGTCGTCGAGGTTCCGATGTATGCTTTTCTTGCGGACAACCTGGCCATATGAGGCGGGATTGTCCTAACAGAGGAGGTGTTGGTATGGCTCAGCCGACTGGATCTGTGGCTGGTTCTTCCTCATCAGTTCGACCTCCAGCACGGGGTTTTCAGCAGCCGACAGGTCGTGGTAGAGGTAGAGGTGTAGTGCCGAGTTCAAGTGGTACTCAAAATCGAACCTATGCTCTAGTAGGTCGGCAGGATCTCGAGTCATCTCCGGATGTTGTTACAGGTATATTGTCTGTGTTTTCTTATGATGTATATGCGCTGATTGATCCGGGATCTACATTATCATATGTTACACCCTTTGTGGCTAAAGCGTTTTGCGTCGAACCTGAATTAATAAGTAAACCACTTGCGGTATCTACTCTGATAGGAGTATTAGTGATTGCTAGAAGGGTATATAGAGGTTGTACAGTGATGGTTTGTAGTCGTCAAACCTCGGCGAATTTATTTGAGTTAGAAATGGTTTATTTCGATGTGATAATGGGAATGGACTGGTTGGCCTCATGCTATGCAAATGTTGATTGTCGTACGAAGATGGTTAGGTTTCAGTTTCCTGGTGAACCCGTCATCGAATGGAAGGGGAACATTGCTACGCCAAAAGGAATGTTTATTTCCTATCTTAAGGCAAGGAAGATGACCTCAAAAGGTTACATTTATCATCTTGTTTGCGTTAGGGATGCGGAGGCGAAGCCGCCTACCCTACAATCAATCCCCCTGGTCAATGAATTTCCAGATGTTTTCCCATATGAACTGCCAGGTCTTCCTCCTGAAAGGGAGATTGAGTTTAGCATTGATGTGTTGCCTGACACTCAACCAGTCTCTATCCCTCCATACAGGATGGCCCCGACAGAGTTGCGAGAGTTGAAGGTGCAGTTGAAGGACTTGCTGGATAAGGGCTTCATTAGGCCTAGCACTTCACCTAGGGGTGCGCCAGTCTTGTTTGTGCGGAAGAAAGACGGGTCGTTAAGGATGTGTATCAATTATCAACAGTTGAATAAGTTTACTATAAAGAACAAATATCCACTTCCAAGGATTGACGACCTGTTTGACCAACTCCAGGGTGCCAAGTATTTTTCCAAGATTGACTTATGTTCAGGTTATCATGAGGTGAGGGTCAAGGAGAAGGATATTCCAAAAAGAGCCTTCCGGACAAGATATGGGCATTTTGAGTTCTTGGTAATGTCGTTTGGGCTAACAAATGCCCCGGCAGCTTTTATGGATATCATGAATAGTGTATTCAGGCCCTATCTCGATGTGTTCGTGATTGTATTCATTGATGGCATTCTGGAGTATTCTCATTCAGAGACAGAATATATGGGCCACTTGCGGATAGTATTACAGACCCTTCGGGATCGTAAGTTGTATGCTAAGCTCTCCAAATGTGAATTCTGGCTAAACTCAGTAGCATTCCTTGGCCATGTGATATCTGACGAGGGTATTAGCGTCGACACTCAGAAGATCGATACCGTAAAGAATTGGCCGAGACCTACAATACCATCAAAAGTCCGCAGCTTCCTGGGGCTAGCAGGATATTATAGGAGGTTTGTAGAAGGGTTTTCTTCTATATCAGCCCCATTGACTAAGTTGACTCGGAAAGCTACCAAGTTCCAATGATCCGACGCTTGTGAACATAGTTTCCAAGAGCTAAAGGATCGGTTGACCTCCGCGCCAGTGCTTACCCTCCCAGAAGGAACAGAAAGGTATGTGGTATATTGTGATGCTTCAGGTGTAGGTTTGGGGTGCGTATTGATGCAACGTGGGAAGGTAATTGCTTATGCATCAAGACAATTAAAGAAGCATGAAAATAATTACCCGACTCATGATTTGGAATTGGCTGCAGTAATTTATGCTTTGAAGATTTGGCGGCACTATTTATACAGTGTCCATGTTGACATCTATACAGATCAAAAAAGTTTACAATACATATTCAAGCAAAAGGAGTTGAATATGAGACAGCGTAGGTGGCTTGAATTACTGAAAGATTACGATGTCGAGATATTGTACCATCCTGGTAAAGCCAATGTTGTGGCAGACGCTCTCAGTCGTAAGTCAATGGGAAGCCTAGTACACATTGAGTCAAGTAGACAACGGTTGGCTAAAGAGCTTCATCAACTAGCCAATATGAGAGTCAGATTGTTGGACTCGGATGACGAAGGTGTTACTATACAGAATACGTCAGAATCATCTTTGGTAATCAAGGTAAAAGCATGGCAATATGTAGATCCTACCTTAGTACGATTGAGAGAGAGCGTTCAGCAGTGTAAAATTACGGCTTTTGAGATTGGAGGAGATGGGGCACTATGATATCAGGGCCGATTATGTTTGCCTAATGTAGCAGGGTTGTGAGAGAAGATTATGATTGAGATCCATCAGTCTCGATATTCCATCCATCCCGGTTCGACAAAGATGTATCATGACATTAAGGAGCAGTATTGGTGGGATAACATGAGGAGGTCTATTACAGAATTTGTAGCCCAGTGCCCTAATTGTCAACAAGTAAAGATTGAGCATCAGAAACCGGGTGGATTGATTCAAAATATACAAATTCTGACCTAGAAATGGGAGGTGATTAATATGGACTTCATTGTTGGGTTACCTCGCTCTTATCATAAGTTTGACTCCATCTGGGTGATAGTTGATCAACTTACAAAATGTGCCCATTTTCTACCAGTTAAGACAACTTACACAGCTGAAGATTATGCGAAGCTGTATATCAAGGAGATTATTAGGCTTCATGGTGTGCCGGTGTCTATTATATCAGACCGAGGAGATCAATTTACGGCTAACTTTTGGAGGTCTTTTCAGAAGGGTTTAGGCACACAAGTGAATCTCAGCACGGCATTCCATCCACAGATTGATAGAAAGGCTGAACGTACCATCCAGACACTTGAAGATATGCTACGAGCATGTGTTCTAGATTTCAAGGGGAACTGGGATGATCACCTGGCACTCATAGAATTCGCCTACAATAATAGTTACCATTCTAGTATTAAAATGGCTCCATACGAGGCACTGTACGGGAGGAGATGTAGGTCACTAGTTGGATGGTTCGAAGTCGGTGAGACAGAATTATATGGGCCAGACTTGATTCACCAAGCCATTGAGAAGGTGAAAGTGATACAAGAGCGACTGAAGACGGCCCAAAGCAGGCAAAAATCTTATTCCGATGTCCGACGTCATGACCTGAAATTTGAGGTTGGTGATTGGGTTTTCCTGAAGATCTCACCGATGAAGGGTGTTATGCATTTTGGAAGAAGGGTAAACTGAATCCGCGGTATATCGGGCCGTACAAAATTCTTCGACGAATTGGACAGGTTGCTTATGAGTTAGAATTGCCATCTGAATTAGAATTTGTCCATCCGGTATTCCACGTATCTATGTTGAGGAAATGTATTGGAGACCTTTCTCGTGTCTTCCTATCAAAGATGTACAAATTACAAGGGATCTGTCATATGAAGAAGTGCCAGTGGCTATATTAGATCGACAAGTCCGCAAGCTAAGAACAAAGGATATAGCTTCCATTAAAGTATTGTGGAAGAACAAGAATACGGAAGAAATGACATGGGAAACAGAGTATGAGATGAAGTCTAAATACTCTTACCTGTTCCAGAATGGAGATAATGATGGTGCCGGGGGAACGCAGGACACATTAAAAGGAGAAACGTCTCTATGAGGTAAGCAATAATGTGAGAATACTCTTTCTTAATACAAAGTGGTGATATGCGGATAATGTACGTAGCTATAATGCTTTGTATAGCCTTGTAAGGCTATAGGTTGGGTTTAACTGCTTGCCAGTTTTGCTAGGGTCCATTTTATAGAGAAAACTCAGCCGAAAATTTCCGTCAGAAATCCACAATGAGTTAAAATCCCCGTAAACCCTTACATTCGAGGACGAATGTTCCTAAGGGGGGGAGGGTGTTACAACCCAAATTTGTATACGTTAGATTACGCCATAAGATAGTCCACATAGGTCCGAGAAGAGATTAATTTTGAGATAATAAGAATTTAGTTCTATTGGTCTTAAATGATGCAAAGGTGTATAAGGGTGGTTAACAAGTATTAGAAGATAAACGAATTAAGGATATTGTAACTCGTATTTTTGGGTAAATTGAGAGGTGATTAACATTACCAAGAGGTCATTTTTTAAGGTATTTGAATCATATAATATCCATTTCATAAGTCTTGAAGTCAAACAAGTTATGAAATAAAAGTCGACAAAGGTTGTCGCAACTTGGGTTCATAATTGTACTTAAACATTAGGTCAAATGTTTCTGAGCTTTTATCCCAATTTACAAGGAATTACGGGGTGATATACCTAGAAAATTAAATATCTATGAATCTATTTTCCAACGCATCAAACCGTTTGTCGATACGATCTCAGAATTGGGAGATATTTGCATTTTCGCGAGATTGCACCAAGCACCTCTCTGTGGGGCTCACATAGGCGGTTTAAGACATATGGATGTATATATCACGCCTAAACCCCGTTTTAAGTCATTTGTTTTCAGTATATTCAGAGCTTAGAACCCTAAGAACACCCTCTCAAGGTTCTCTCATGATCCAAGACCAAAACAAAGGGCAAACAACACAAATCAAGTGTCGGAAATCCCGTGGCGCTAGTAAGTTCCTATTTCCTCTTGTTGTTGCTGATTTTTGTGTTGTTCCAGCTCGTATGGAAGGTTGTTTTAAGTTGGTTGTATTCTGTAAAATACTCCCTCAAGTTTAAATATCAACCCTAGGTAATTTCAAGTCTTCTAAAGTGATTCTAGTACCGGAAAACCCTAATTGATTGCTAGCTTCGCTTCCTTGTTGTTGTGGCAGCATTGAAGGGATATTTCGTGGTAAATTAAGGGACAATTGGAGTTTTTGTTTCTGTTAAAAGGTATAGAACCTCTTACCCTACATGTATTTAAGATTATCCAAGTTACGGCTCAGTCGTTGAAGCTAGAACTTGTGAGATATACGTCGAAAGGCTTGCTAGTAAGGTTGTTGGTTGTTGGACTGTTTTGGGAGGCTTAATATGATTATTATTGATGTTTTTTGGGCTGTTTGGTGATTTTGTTAACTTGTGGGAAGTCATATATATAGGGGAGGTTCTGTCCGTTTCATCGCAAAATATGTTACAGTTGATACATAATAGTTACGACGCTTAAACGATAACGGTAGTGTCATTTCTCTTATTGTAGACTAAGGAGTCGTGGAAGTTTCATAGCTTGAGATTGGGAAGTATATATAAGGTATGTGAGACTGTCCCTTTCCTTCTTTTGCATGACTCTGATTGTACATAATGCAATGAACGAGCCTCCAAAGATACTCTACTCTTAGAAGATAGTAGTACTTATATTGTTTCCCCTCTTATGGGTGGATTGATGTTGATGTTAGTTATTTGACCCTACGCCACTCGAAAGGTTGAAAGTGTGATTCCAATGAGTCCAGCATGCATTATCTATTTTACTCTACCGAGCCGCGCTATAGTCGCCCGGGTATGGAACCTATTGTGCAACCACTGATCAGTTGGGTATGATGATGATGAGGCCCACAGAGGCGTATGTATATGATGATGATGAGGCCCACAAGGATATACATATATGCATATGCACATCAGGCATCGCCCTCAGAGGCATTCAGATGGTACAGGTTATATGTTTCTTATCTCGACGCTTATTACTGTTCTTATATTATGTTTTCCCATCTTACATACTCAGTACCTTATTCGTACTGACGTCCTTTTATTTGTGGACGCTGCATGTCGTGCTGCAGGTCCGGATAGACATATAGACGAAGCTCCCCCACCACGGTAGGCTGCTCAGTTCAGCGGATATTGGCGAGATCCCTCCTTCGGACTTGCCATAGTCTTGGTATGCATTTTGTCTTAGGCATTATGGGCATGTCGGGGCCCTGTTCCGGCAATGCTGCATCACTTATGTTCCTTTAGAGGCTCATAGACAGGTGTCGACTCATGTATAGTTGGGATTGCCTTGTTGGCAAATTTATTTTGTTGTATAGTTTTTCATGACAGCCTTGTCGGTCATGTTATATATATGTTTATTTCATTATCTGGAAGGACATGGTTATGTCATTATCATGGGATTATTGTCTGCCAATTATACTGATCTCATTGGCCCTTATAGGTAATAAGAAAGGTTAGGTAAAATGTACGTTGGTACTCGGCAAGTAGGACCCGAGTGCCCTTCATGGCCCTCCGGTTTGGGTCGTGACAAACTTGGTTTGGGTCGTGACAACACCAATCACATAACACATAATTCAGGGTTTCATACCCTCAGAACCAAATTTAGAAGTGTTACTTACCTAAAACCGTGCAAATCCCATGGACTAAAAAGGTCAAACTACTAAATAAAGTCGTGATCTTACTTACTTGCATACCCTCAGAACCAAATTTAAAAGTGTTACTTACTACTAAATAAAGTCGTGACCTTTACACAATTTCTCATAAATCAACAAAAGTCAATCTCGGGCTCGTCCGGTCAAAACCCGAGTACAAGGATAGATCTCGACTACCCTACGAGTCCATGTATGTGTTTTCTTTTCAAATCCGAGTTCGATTCGACTCTCAAATCTCAAATTTTTATTTTTCAAAACATAGACAAAAATCCCCCAAAACTTCTCTTTAAATCCCATGAATTAAAGGTTAAATCTCATAACTAATCATGTAATATAATTCAAAATGGATTAAAATCACATATCTAATAGTTGTGTGTTAAAATCCCTCCTCAAAATCGCCTCCTAACGAATCTAGGGTTCTAAAATATGATAAATAAAGCTTAGTCCCGTTTTCCAGCCCTTTTGTTCAGGTGCAGAAGTTGCAAATGCGAACTTGGGTTCGCGATTGCAAACCCTTGCAAATGTTGACAACACAACACAAATGTGGCTCCTGACAGCCCAGGGAAATGTTGCAAAAGCGACACTGACTTTGCAAATGCGATGTTTGTCCCTTGCGCAAATGCGACCAAATGGTCGCAATTACGACCATACCCAGCCTAAGCCTTCCTTTTGCAATTGCGAGTAAGGCATCACTTTTGCAATAATTGGCCCCCCTTTCCTATATCGAAATTGTGATGCTGGTGCTCGCAATTGCGATAACTGGAGCACCTGCACACCAGCAACCTGGAATGAGTTCAATCCAATCCAAAACACGTCTGGAACTCACCCAAGCCCTCGGGGCTCCACACCAAATATGCACACAAGTATAAAAATATCATATGAACTCGTTCGCTCAATCAAAACACCAAAATAACATCCGAAACTACGAATCGGACACCAAAACATATAGAAAATTACCATGAACTCAAGAATCGCTAGAAACATAACCATGCGTCCGATTCCTATCAAACTAACTCGGAATGACACCAAACTTTGCATACAAATTCCAAATGAAAAAACAGACCTACTCCAAGTCTCGAAACCACAAACCAAACCGAATAGCTATAAGGTCAACCTACGGTCAAACTTAGGTTATTTCTAAACCTTCAAATTGCCAACTTTCGGCAATACAGGCCAAATCAACCTAGGAACCTCCGAATTCAATTTCGGGCATACGCCTAAGTCTAAAATTACCGTACGAACCTATTGGAGCAAGCAAAACACCGTTCCGAGGTCGTTTTCGTAAAGGTCAAACCTCGATCAACATTTCCTACTTAAGCTTATAAACTAAGAAGCAAAGGATCCAAATCGTTCCAAAAATTCCCGAAAAAAAACCAACCATCCCATAAAGTCATAAAACCACAAACACACATATGGAAAGCTTTAAAAGGGAAAACAGGGTTCAAATACGCAAAATGATTAGTTAGATCATTTAGAATAACCTGTTCAATTCATAACCATATACAAGGAATAGCAATACAACCAAGAAAGCGTAGGCATGTTAAATAAAGTGTTCATCAAAGTAAACAGATAATGAGCACACTTTCAAATAACGGATCAAAATTATTTGTTTAAACCAAATTTGCATATAAGGATGATATGCATCAATTAGCATAATTATGCATGCATTTATATGAGTCTAGTATGTCCATGCATGCTCTAAACTCCACCATATTAATATCCAATACTAAATCCATAAATCTAGCACAAGTTCATATGCCTCGAAATAAGTCCATGTATAGCCTTGCGCCCATAGGACCAAAGTAACACAGGTGATCACCTAACTTCGAAAGGACAGATCCTTATCTAATCGCGACACAAAATTCATTGTGCCTCAACATCTTGTTATCAATCTGCTCACAATGTCCCATTGTTCCATAATAATATCAATCTGTATCAGGTTCTCTATATCCAATGGTGGATAAATATGCTCAATCGATAATTACTAAGATGCACAAGGACAGTAATAAATAAGATGCAGATGTATGTTTATGATATAAAGTATGACTACAACTAAATCAAACATATCAACAAATCTCAAGAATATCCCATCATGCTCAAACGTAGTCTTCTTATCTTGAACATGATATTTAGCATGATTCATTGTGTTTAGTTATACAATCAAGTAAGACATAAATGAAGTAGAACATACAACCAAACAAGAAATAAACAAGCCTAAAACTACCCAAACTAAGTATAACATTAACGTATGCATATACTATCACGACCCAAAATCCCACCCAAAATATAACAACTTAAATATTAAATAAAAAGCTAAAAATACCACATAGCCAAAACAAGAATACTACAATCATAAATTTCAAAACCCGATAGTATTGAGTTATAAGCTCTACAAGGAATACATAATAAGTCTCAAAGTGTACATTACTGTTTGAAATACATAAATAGTAATAAAGAAACTAAAGAGGGTGACTCTGAGGCCTGCGAGCGAAACAACATGTATACCTTGAAGTCTCCAATAGCTTGGCACCACTCTCTAACAAACAACACTATCTAAGGTACCTGGATCTACATAAAGAATGTGCAGAAGCATAGTATGAGTACACCAATATCGATACCTAGTAAATATCAAGACTAACCTGGGTGGAGTAGTGACGAGGTTCAAGTCAAGGCACTTATTAGTAAAATAACCCGTGCAAGTTATCAATATCAAAATATAACAGAAAGCATAATAGAATAAATATCAACCGAGGGGGGGGGGGGCATGTGATAACAGGGAAAATCGACCAACACAAAAATCACAAAGTGAAGTCATTTAAGGAAAACAAGGATATGTTCAAAATATCAACCCGTTCCAAAAAATGAATAACATCAAGAATCACCCCGAGATACTACATAACATCATCCACAAGCCACCCTTATGCCACCGCATGAGCTTCACAATGAAATATTTTCCCTTATATAGCTGCACGCGCATAAGCAACCCTTATCTTGCCGTATGCGCATCAATAAACACCACACTTATGTCGGTGCATGTATATCTCACCACCTTTATACTCCATACAATAACAATAAACCCACACAACAAGCCCACATGTGCCATAATATCACAAAAACAACAACATCCCAGTGTCACATCATAATATAGTGCACCTCACAATAAGATACAGTAACTTGACAAAGTATAACGGTGCGGGGGAATAAACAATAATAAGTCATGTTCATATAGCAAACAACCCCAATTCAAGTCATATTAATGGCCTAAGGTCCAATCAGGTATCAACCACACATACGCCCGTGTACACACTCTTCACCTTATGTACACATCGTTTCACATAGCAGAAATAAAGCAATTTAAGAAAAATACTAAGGTGTAATCCTCCCACACAATGTTAGGCAATATACTTACCTCAAATAAGCTAAGTCAATACTCTAAGAAGCCCTTCCCGCGTGAATCAACCTCCGGACGACTCGAATCTAGCTTAAACAACTTAATAAGATCAATAAAAACTGAAGGAAACAAGCTCAAACAATAAAGCTAAGATCTCATTTCAATTATGTTAAACCAACCCAAAAAGTCAACCTCAAGCTTGCACCTTGGAACCTGTCAAAACTCACAAATTCCGAATACTCATTCCAATACGAGTCCAAATATATGTATTTCATCCAAATCCAACCTCAAATTGACCCTCAAACCATCAATCTTTACTCTATAAAACTTTTTACTAATATCCCAAATTTCTTCAATTAGATTCACCAATTAAACGCTAAAATCAAGGTTAGGATCATGAATAATAAACAAATCCGGGTCAAAATCCATACCAATCGTGAAAATCCCCTCCAAAATCGCCCAAATCCGAGCTCTATTCTCAAATTATGATAAAATAACCAAAAACCTAAAAAATAGTGTACTTAAGTGATCTGCAGAGGTATACACATTGCGATGGCGGGACCTATGTTGCGATCGCTACGACCATTTCCATGCCCACCTGCAGACGCTTCTCCGGAAACGCGAGGCCATACATACGAAGGCGATGCTCACACCTGCTGGACTACATGAACAAGGTCGTATTCACGCGAACACGAAGAACAAATGCATGACTTCCCCCAGCCGGACTTCCTCTATGCAAATGCAATCACTCCTACGCGAACATAAAGGCCACTGCATCTCAAGCTCCGCGAACTGTCACGACCCAAAATCCACCTAGTTGTGATGACACCTAATGCAACCTACTAGGTAAGCCAAATAACAATCAACAGAACTAAAAATGAGGATAATAAGAGTCAATGATTAAAATAACTGAACTTCTATACAAAATCCCAAGGATTGGTAGCATAAGACATGAGCCTCTAAGACTAGATTCACAAAGCTAATATGAAAATAATTACATCATCTATTTGGAATATGCATAAACAGAATTTGAATTTAAAACTACCAAGGACATATGGTAGCTATAACCTGAGAACAGGTATATCTTCAACGCCAGCTCCCGTCATCCACAACATCTTAGCTCCAGAATCTGCACGCAAGGTACATAAGTATAGTATGAGTACAACCAATCCCATGTACTCAGCAAGTATCATAACTAACCTCGGGGAGGTAATGGAAGCAAGAATTATAAATGATACTCGCCAATCACCTGTAAAGTTCATAGTTTCCAACAAGTACAGAACAACAATATGAATGAATCATGAAATTACAGATAAGACCACCTTGGTGCACACAATTTCCTTAATGTACTCTGCTCAATCAACAATCCAGCATATAGGTGTTACAACCCGAAAATTCGTACGTTAGAATACACCGTGAGATAGTTCATATATAAGAGCCTAAGAACCCGGAAAACAGTTTAAAAAGTCAAGAAAAGAGCAAGGGTGTCTCATAGTTGGATATGCGACCACAAAGCACAAATGCGGACCGCATATCCAACACCAAGATCGCAAAATGAGACAGATTTTTGGGCAAAAATCTGTGTCAAAAATGCGGCCAGTATGCGACCGCAAAACACAAATGCGGACCGCAAATGTGACATCCCTGTCGCATAATGAAGCAGAGTTCTGGGCTGAAATCAACGTCAGGAGTGCGACCAGAATGCGATCGCATTGTTGAAAATGCGAACCGCAAATCTGGCCCTCCTGCGTCGCATAGTATGACAGATTCTGGGAGAGATTTGCGACCAGAATGCGAACCGCATGTCATGTTTGCGGCAGATATGCGATTGCAAACCTGAAAATGACAGACACGTGTGTCACTTATTGGCAGACCTATAAAAGGGGTCCAAACCCGTTCCTTCATCATTTTTCTGAACTTAAACATAGTAGAAGGCCCCAACGACCCCTCTCAAAGTCCCACACGAACTCTAAACAGTTTCTTCCCCTTCCAAGCTCTAAATTGAAGAAGGAATCAAGAAATTAAAGAACTAAAGAGAAACCTAAGCTGAGTTTCCTCCTTCTGCTAACCCAAATTGAAGGCGAGACTTAGAATTTGAGGAATCAAATAAGAAGGCTAGATAATTCACATGCAAGGTAAGTTATCATTCCCTTTCATGCAATTTTCCCTTGGGCATTCATGATATATTGTTGCATGCCTGTAAGGACTCAGGGGAGGGTGATTGGAAACCATGAATTCAAGATAATTACTGCTAAATGGAATGGGTTATGGTTATTTTGGGTTGTAGATGAGCTGCATGTGTTATAACTATGTTTGATAAGACTTAGAGGATAAAGGGTGTGAAGAAGCACCATACAAAATTAGGGGTTTTCGATTAATGATAAGCTATGACGCTTAGCAAGTAACGGTAGATTGTCCTTTATTTGTAGACTAAGGAATCATAGCCGTTGCGTAGCTTGAGAACTGGTGTAGTATGTATACCAGGTATGTAAGACTATACCGTTCTTTCTTTTGCATGACTCCTATTGAATACAATGTAATGAACGAGCCCCAAAAGAATACTCTTCTCTTAGAAGTTAGGGTTGCTTATGTTGTTTCCCTCTATGGAAGGATTGCTCTTGTTCTTATGATATCAATGTTGTTGGTATGTCCTGAGTCTTATAAAGTTCATGTTAAAGAGATATTCTTAATCACGTGTAAAGAGGATAACAATCGTATGTCACTAAAAGGGGTCTGGAACATATTTTCATAAGTTGAGCATGTATTATGTATGAGTAATCTAGTTCTTATGACCGAGCCTAATGAAGGCCGGGTATGTTAATGTTATGGCCGAGCCTAATGAAGGCCGGGTATGTTATGACCGAACCTAATACGGCCGGGTAAGATATGTTGTGATATGATGATGATGATGAGCCCACAGAGGCATATGTTGATGTACAAAGGTGATGACGAGCCCACAGAGGCGTATGTAATTGTATGAGGTAACGACTATGTAAACGTATATGGTAACAATAAATGTATATGAAAATGGTAAGCCCACAGAGGCGTATGTATAAGATGATGATAATGATAATAAACATGAATATGATGATGTTAGAAAGGTTATGTGTATATGCATAAGCACGACGAACATGTCATGGTTAACCGCCCTCAGAGGCGTTCAGATGGTACAGGTTATATGTTTCTTATCCTGATGCTTATTATTTCTCTTATATTATGTTTCCAGTCTTATGTACTCAGTACCTTATCCGTACTGACGTCCTTTATTTGTGGATGCTGCATGTCGTGCTGCAGGTCCTGATAGACTGATAGACAGAGCTCCCCCACCGCAGTAGGCTATCCAGTTTAGCAGATATTGGCAAGATTCATCCTTCGGACTTGCTATAGCTTTGGTATGCATTCTGTATAGGCATTTTGGGCGTGTCAGAGCCCTGTTCCGACGTAGGTTGTATGATGTATGTTCTAGTAGAGGCTCATAGACAAGTGTCGGTTTATGTACGTGTACAGACAAGTATTGAGTTATGTTTAGACAATGGGATGACTTATGTATAGCTGAATTGCCTTGTCGGCAAGCATATGTATTCTGTTGTATAGCTTTGGCATAATGGCCGTGTCGGCCGTGGTATGTCGTATATGTATGCCTATGTCATGATATAGTGTTTCTGTGGATATATGTGTATAAAATTTGTTGTTATCGGAGGGTCCAAGTTAATTATGATCATTGTTGATATGAATATGGGCATTCACCGGCCAACTAAATAGTAAAGGAAGTAAGATAGCAGATATGAAGGGTACGCCGGCACTCTGCGAGCAGGGTTCGGTGCCATGTCGCGGCCCTCCGGTTGGGTCGTGACAATAGGGAAGATATGCAAATAAATCAAGTAAACAGCCAAGGAACATTGCAAGTGAAGAAGAAATGCTATAATCAAAGATCAATCTGTCGCAGCACGCAATCCGATCCAAATAGAAATCATTTCACATTTCTCAAGCCCATATCAGAATCTCAGTAACCGAACCAAACTAGTAAAAAACTCTCCTAGAGCTCATATCAATCAGAAACCCATCGGTTTCTCACAATCTGCGTGTACACTATCAAGAGAGAAACATAAGAGGGTGACCTTAGGGGAATGGATCCATATCCACATGCTATACGGACAACTCACGCGCTGCATGGACAACTCACGTGCTTATAGTGTCAGTTGCATGGACAACTCACATGCTGCATAGATAACTCACATGCTATAATATAAATGTCTGGATCCGCAAGGACAACTTATGTGCTGCACAGATAACTCATGTGATGCACGAACAGCTCATCTCCAATAATATCAACCACATGGACTACTCACGTGCTAATAATATCAACCGCTCGACATGTTCACATGTACAATATCATAATCTGCCCGACATGGTCACATGCTACCAGTCCAAACCATATCATACAGGAAGCAAAAATAAAAGAACACATGTATACGATTAATGAATACCGGATTTCATACTTCTGGACTGGTATAAGTGACATGCTAAAATGTATACATGTGCAAAGTGTGCTATCATAGCTCAAATCAGGTAAATACATCACAAAATAGCAACTATCAGGTCCAATCAGGAGATTAACCTCTATGTAACCTCAAACATGGCTCAAGTAGCTCATAACAGGGGTACAAATATAAGAAAAAACACTGCACGAAGCTTAACAATCAATTCAAGGCATATCATAGCCTAAACACTAACTCGAGCATGAATATGTACCGCAGTGCATGCACATGGACTCAACCCTGCACATATGCACCACCCATAGCAGGTAGCTATCATAAAAAACAAGGCAACTAGTGCTTCAACCAAGTTTAGGTAAGATACTTACCTCAAGCAAGCCAAACCAATACTCTAGAAAAACCATCCCACATAAATCGACCTCCGAACAGCTCAAAACTAGCCAAAAGCAATTCAAAATCATCAAATAATACCGTAGAAAACAAACCCAGACGATAAAGGCCAAATCTTTAATCAGATACTCAAAGTCAACCAAAATGTCAACTCAGGCTCGCATCCAAAAATCCGACAAAACTCACCAATTCTGACAACCTATTCGAATACGATTCCAACCATACTAATTTCACTCAAATTCGACTCCGAATCGATATTCAAAATTCAATAATTCACTTTAGGAATGTTTAGACAAAAACCTTCAATTTTTTTAGATTCACCATTTAAATACCAAAATCAAAGATGGAATCATTTAAAATAATCAAAATCGAGTAAAAAAATACTTACCCCAATCTATGTGGTGAAAATCTCCTCCAAAATCGCCCAAATCTGAGCTCTATAACTCAAATGTGATAAGATAACCAAACCCTCGACATAAATAAGATCTGCCAAGGAATTTTTGCATATGTGAACCACAGGCCACTTCTGCGACAACAATCCCACTTCTACGAGACAACTGAAAATCCGAGCTCTCGCACATACGGACAACATTTTGCTTCTATGACTTCGCCGGTGCGAGGAATATCCGCTTTTGCGCTCCCGCAGATGCGCCCTCAGCTCCATATCTGCGGACATCCCCAACCTCAAACCTCCTTCGCAAGTGCGATAAAAAATCGACTTCTGGGACCACCGCACCAGTGCAAAACCAACTGCAGATGCGCAACACCAGACTGGGTATGCCTAAGAACATAAAAATGATCTGAAATCCATCCGAATCTCACCCGATCCCCTTAGGACCCTGTCCAATCATACCAACAAGTCCTATAACATAGGAAAATCTACTCGAGGTCTTAAATCACACATAACAACATCAAAACTATGAATCGCACCTCAAATCAAGCTTAATGAACTATTTTCAGATTTCCAAATTCCAAACTTAAACCGAACACGTCTAAACAACTCGGAATCACCACAAATTTTGCACATAATTTCCATATGACATACTGAACTTATTCCGATTTCTAAAACAACAATCCGAACCTGATAACATCCAAGTCAACTCTCGGTCAAACCTATGAAGTTTCCAAACCTTCCAATTGCTAACTTTCGCCAATTAGCGCTAGAAACTTGTAGAAACATGAAATTTCAAATCCGAGCATATGCCCAAGTCCGAAATTACCATTCGAATATAACGGAATCATCATAACTCCAATCCGATGTCAGATACATGAAAGTCAAACTCGGTTAATTCTTCCAATTTAGAGCTTCCTAGTTAAGAACCATCCTTCCAAATCAATTCTGAACAACTCGAAAACCAAAAACGATTGTACACACAAGTCATAATACACCATATGAAGGTACTCATGACCTCAAACCACCGAACTGGATGTAAATGCTCAAAACGACCAGTCGGGTCGTTACACGAATGCGACTTCTCCTATGCGAAAGTGTGGAACAAACCTCACCTGACACCAAAATGCTCTTCGCGAACGCGGCTGCCTTGTCGCGATCACTATGAAGGAAACTAGACATCAACAAATTAGCAGTCCAAAACAAGGGAAAAAGATCTGTAACCCATCCTAAACTCACCCGAGGCTCTGTCCAATCGTAGCAACCAATCCTAAAATATAACACGGACCTACTCGAGGCCTCAAATCACATAAAACAACATTGAATCCACAAATCACACCTCAATTCAAGCCTACGAAACTAATCCAAATTTCAAAATTCAAAACTTACGCTGAACATGCCTAAACACCTCGGAATGACCTCAAATTTTGCATTGAAGTACCAAATAATACAATGGACCTATCCTAACTCCCAAAATTAATATCCGAACCCGATATCAACAAGGTCAACTCTCGATCAAACCTATGAACCTTTTAAACCTTCATCTTTCCAACTTTCGCCAAATAGAACCAAATCAACCTAGGGACCATAAAATCAAAATCTGGACATATTCCTAAGTCCTAAATCACCATATGAACCTATTGAGACTAAGAAAATATCTTTCCGAGGTCGTCTACATAAAAGACAAATTCCGGTTAACTTTTACAACTTAAGTCTCCAAGCAAAGGACTAAGTGTCCTAATTTAGTCCAAAACTCCCCTAAAACTAAACCAACCACCCTGTCAAGTTACATAATCACAAATACACATATGGAAATCTTTAAAAGGGAAAAAGAAACTCAAATCCACAAAGCAACCGGATCGTTACATATATGCTCGTCACCTTGCATACACGTCACTACTAAGTCACTTAACACATCGTACATAAGTTTAATTTAGATAAACCCTTTTCTTAAAAAGGTTAGACAAGAGATTTACTGATAACAACAAGGTCAGGAATCCGAACTAGAGTAAGAATTTGAGAAGTAAATGTGGAAGCAACAACAATAAGGAATTGAACAACTAGAATTGAAGTGCAGAAAATAAAGGATATGAGAAAATTCAAGGAAAGAATTCCAGGAACTTCTAAGAACACAAGTTCTATAGCCTTGACAAGATCTAAGCAACAACGTCTTGATTTATTGAAAAAATCAAACTCCTGTACTTAAAAACAAATCAAATAATAGATTCGAATCTTGGCCGCATTACGAGTAACTTGAGACAACAATCGATAACTTGTATTGATGAAATATTAAACTAAGAATGCAAGAAAACAAGATAAAAGCAAGATACTCAATGATCTACCAAGACTATAAGTAGGAACTAGTCTACTTACATTCTTGATGAAGCCAAGGAGGACCTATACTATGCAAACAACCCTCAAGACAACTAAGGACTTGCAAATTGCTTGATCAATGGGAGGAACAAGTTCAATGTTGATTCACACCAAGTATTGGACAAGTTCACACAATGGGTTTTGGAGAGCACAAAGCTGTTGATTTTATTCTTAATAATAACGATAAGGTGTTGAAAATAATGTAGTCTTGAGGCTTGTATAGGATGAGCCCTTAGCCTAAAACAACTAGGAAAGGAATAACTAGCAAAAAGGCCAATAATTTGGCTAAATGTCAAGTGCCCACGCACGGCCAAATAAGTGCCATTGTCTTACTCAAGACTAACTACGCAAAATAACTAATAAGACCTAGTTGAGCCGTCCATTGAGTTCACGGCCTCAACTAGTGCACGGCCCTCCTTCTCCAAGGCTAATCAATGCCTTTCTTGTCTTATCCAACTTGCTGCCCGCTTTTTCCATCATTGCGCAATCATGGTTCTTCATCACCATTAAGTGGATATCATGAAGCTCCTTAGCTTGACTCCTTGTAAATGGTCTCGAAGGCACGAACGAAGCTTGATCAGGTTGGCCTGCATCAACCTCCCCTTTTTGAGAAGATTTTGTCCACAAAATCAAACCATCATCATCTCTCAAAGCGGCGCTACCCTGCAACACAAGAATTAAGTTAGAAACGCTGAACATTTTAGAAACACTATAGTCACCAGGCAGGTCAATAACATAGGCGTTGTCATTAATCTTTTGCAGCACTTGGAATGGACCATCTCCTCGCGGGGCTAGCATCCACTTCCTTTGGTTCGGGAACCTCTCCTTTCGGAAGTGCACCCAAACCCAATACCTTTCTTCAAGTCCAGCCTTATCCTCCCTTTATTCTTCTTGGTCGCCACTTTCTCATAACCTTCCTCCAAATTCTTCCTCACCTTAGCATGCAACTCGAGCAACACGGCTGCCCCGTTTTCACCCTCAATACTAATAGCTGCATCTCTCGGCAAAGGAGTAAGATCACGTGGAATCAAGGGATTAAAGCCATAAACGCATTCAAATGGAGTTATGCTAGTCATTCTATGGACGGTTCAATTATAAGCAAACTCCATAATAGGCAATCTATTAGCCCACGTCCCTACCTTCCCTTTGTTCATAGCTCGAAGAAGAGCTCCCAAGGTTCGATTAACAACCTCAGTCTGACCGTTAGTTTGCGGATGATGAGACGTAGAAAACAACAGTTTGGTGCCAAGATCACCCCACAAGCACTTCCAAAAGTGACTCAAAAATTTTGCATCCCTATCACTAACAATAGTATGAGGCACACCATGCAGCTTTAACACATAAGCAATAGAAAAGGAAGCAACATGTTGTGCATCATCACATTTTTTACAAGGAATGAAATGAGCCATATTAGAGAACCTATCAACAACCACATAAATACTCTCATGACCACCCCTAGAACGAGGCAGCCCCATCATAAAATCCATAAAAACATCTACCCAAGGACTAGTAGGGACGGGTAATGATGCAGGCCAGCCTGATCAAGCTACATTCGTGCCTTCGAGACCATTTACGAGGACTCAAGCTAAGGAGCATCATGATATCCACTTAATGGTGATGAAGAGTCATGATTGCGCAATGATGGAAGAAGCCGGCAGCATGTTGGATAAGACAAGAAAGGCGTTGATTAGCCTTGGAGAAGGAGGGCCATGTACTAGTTGAGGCCGAGAACTCAATGAATGCCTCAACTAGCTCTTATTAGTTATTTTGTGTAGTTAGTTTTGAGCAAGACAACAACACTTATTTGGCCTTGCGTGGTCACTTGACATTTAGCCAAATTATTGGCCTTTTTGCTAGTTATTCCCTTCCTAGTTGTTTTAGGCTAAAGGCTCATCCTATATAAACCTCAAGACTAATTATTTTCAGCACCTTACCATTATTATTAAGAATAAAATCGGCAGCTTTGTGTTCTCCATTGTCCAATACTTGGTGAGAATCAATATTGAACTTGTTCCTCCCATCGATCAAGCAATTTGCAAGTCCTTAATTGTCTTGAGGGTTGTTTGCATAGTATAGGTCCTCCTTGGCTTCATCAGGAAGGTAAGTAGACAAGTTCCTACTTATAGTCTTGGTAGATCATTGAGTGTCTTGCTTTTATCTTATTTTCTTGCATTCTTAGTTTAATATTATATCAGTTGGTATCAGAGCCTAGAAAGGGTTTGTTATTACAACCCCAATCCTATTCTTCATGACTTCGTTTTAGGTTTCTAGTTTAGTATTCTTGAATTTTGTTTTTGATATAAAAAAAAGGAACCGTGAAAAGAAGAGAAACAACCATGAATTGATTGTTGGTTGAAGTTGTTATCACATCTAGGGTTGAAATCTTGAAGTTCTTGATTGTTAAAAGCTATTCTTGGAACCCTAGGTTGGAGTCTGGGTTGAAATCTTGAAGTTTCTGATTGTTAAAAGCCATTCTTGAAACCCTAGGTTGGAGTCTTGAGTTGTTTCTTGAAAAAAATTCAGCATATGATGCGTTGTTGAATAATTCTTGAAGTGTATTGAATTGTTAGATGATTTGTCCATTGTTCTTGGTTGGAATCTTGACAGTTCTTGGAAGAAAGGACTTGAATTGTTAAAGAAAAAATAGGGCAGCATCACCTTGACATAGTGGACGTGTATTAGGCTGTTTTTGACGTGTTTTGCATTGAATTCTTGAAGTTCTTGGACATCAACTTGTTGTCCTTGAATTAATTCATATAGTGAACTTTTTGAACCTTGAATTCATAAGCATCTACACGTTTAATCTTGGAGTTGAATTGCTGAAATTTTTGAGGGTGTAAGAACTTGGGATAGGCGGCTAGGAGAAGGAGAAGGATGAGAAACCCAAAAAGGAGAAGTTTACCCATTTTATTCCAAAAAAGGAATTTTTTTTTCCTTTGGGTTTAGGAGTAGAGGGGCGGCTGATCCTAAGGGAAAGGGGAGAGGGAATTCAGCCCTTAGGTGTGAAAGGATAGGGAAAATTTATCCAGATTGAAGGCAAGGAGAAAAAGGAAAAAAACTTATCCCATTCTAAAAGGAGAAGCTAGTGGCACCTACCAAGGGTTTAAATTTAAAATATTTCTCTAGAATTTCCTTATTTATTTGATTGCACTACTTCTATTAGTAATTCTTAGGTAATTTTTCTACTTAAGCTAATTACTAATTTTTGAGCTTGTAGGATTTCATGCTAAAACTCAGAATTTCCACTTTCATAGTAAATTCTTGGCTTCTTGTGCTCACTTTAAAAGCTGTCCGCTTATAAAGTCGCATAAATTCACTCACCCCGAAAAGAACTAGTGAACTTGTGAGCTTGAAAGGTCGTTGAGGAACTTGATCAATTAGAGGAAGCTATTTTGAGGACAAGTTTGAGAGATCCTACCTAAAATATTGAGTGAACCCGAGTGTCATTCAAAAGTGAGGGAGTAAGTGAGGCATTTTACTAACCTTAACGCATTCTCTAGTCTTGTTTCTTTTGCAAGTACATGGCTACTGAAGGAGACAAGGTCTTGGCCAGCATCACTTTAGCCAAGCTCTTGGTTGAAGTAAGTGCAATTAGCACCCTAATGGAGAACATTGAAAAATCCGCTAGTACTTAGAAAAATACCGGGGAAGGAACTAGTGATGGTTCCACCGTAAGACCTGAAAAATTTGCGGAGATGGCTCGTCAACAAGATTTGAGGGACAAAGGTGCTCAGAATGTAAGAACCTTGGTAATTCCCCTGGGTATTATACCACCATTAATGCCAGCCCGGAGAAATGTAGCGCCCTCCGGGGAAATAAGGGCAGCCTGTGAGGATGATCAACCCTAGTTTGAGAAGTTTAATGATGATGATCTAGGACAGTAAGACCCGAGGGTGAGACAACCATATGGGGGCCGTGACCATGTGAGAAGACGAGGTTTTGATCATGGTCCTGGGGGGGAGGGGGGGGGCTTGGAGGTCTTGGTGGAAGGAATTTAAAGCCTGAGTTCGATGAACATGCTGAATATTATGAGGGTTTTCAACCAGCCCGTGGGGGCCTGAAAATGGCCGTGATAATAGCTTGAACAGTGTCAAGGTTACTATCCCTGCATTCAAGGGAACTAGTGATCCTGACCTGTTTCTAGAGTGGAAACTTCAAGTTGAGAGGATATTTGAAATCAATGATATGATCGAGGAAAATAAGGTTACGTATGCCATCGCTGCCTTTGAGTCCTATGCTTCAACTTGGAGGGATGCCGAGAAAAGATCGAGAGCTAGTCATAATAAGGCCGCTCACATAACATGTAGAGAATTGAAGCAACTAATGACTCGTAAGTATGTCAACCCAAAACACAAACAAGAGCAATTCTGGAGGTTACATGACTTGAAACAAGGGCTGAAATCTGTGGAAAACTATTATGATAACTTTGAGAAAATTTGCCTATCACATGACATGGAAGACGAAGAAGAAGAAGAGGCTATTATACGGTTCAAGAATGGGTTGAATCATGACATATCCAATCAGTTGAGGCTACACACATTTATTTCTCTTCATGATGTACTCCTAGCTACCATTGAAGCAGAAATGATGAATAAAGAAGACAAGGCAGCTCATTATAGAGAAAGTTCTGATTCTACTGCCATGCGTCAAAACAAAGATTGGAGAACGCCGAGCACCGGTGGAGAAAGTGTGAGCCGTGAGGTGAAAGCCAGCCGAAAAGGTGATGCCTAAAAATGATCTTAAGGGTTACAGAGGTAACTCTAAAACTCAACTCAATTCTCCTAGTGCATCTTCCTTTCAATGTCATAAATGTAAAGGCTATGGGCATTTCGTTAAGGACTGTCCTACGCGAAAGACCATGCTTATTCTTTATGATGGTACTTTTTGTGAGGTAGAGAGTGATGAGGAGATTGAGGGAGATGAGGGAGCTGATTTGGATGAGTGTGATGAAGAGGTAGTGGAAGATGAGGGAGTGAATATGTTCTTAGTGGTGCATAGGAACTTGAGTAATATGAGTGTAAAGAAGGAAAGAGATGTGCAGCGTGAGAACTTGTTTCATGCTTGATGTAGGGTAAAGGGAAAGGTGTGCTCGATGATAATAGATTCGGCTAGTTGCACTAACGTAAGGAGTCAAATGCTGGTGACTCACCCCTTGTCTAGTGTTGTTGATGATGTTTTGCAGGAATACGTGGACATGTTCCCGAGGAGATGCCGAGTGAAATGCCTCCGTTGAGGGGGATAGAACACAAAATTGTCTTTATTCCGGGGTCACAAATCCCCAACAAACCAGCCTTCTGAAGCAACCCGCAAGATACCAAAGAGGTGCAACGGCAAGTGGACGAGCTATAAGCTAAAGGGCTGGTTCGTGAGAGTTTGAGCTCGTGTGTCGTGCCCCTGATCTTGGTTCCAAAGAAAGACGACACATGGAGAATCTGTGTTGATTGCCGTGTAGTCAAAAAAATAATGGTAAAGTATCGTCATCCCGTCCCTAGATTAGATGACATGCTAGATGAGTTAAGTGGTTCAAGTGTGTTTTCTAAAATTGATCTTAGGTTCGGTTACCACCAAATCCGTATGAAACCGGGTGATGAGTGGAAGACTGCGTTCAAGACCAAGTTTGGTTTATACGAATGGTTGGTGATGCCTTTTGGTCTCTCCAATGCACCTAGTACATTTATGCGACTAATGAACCATGTACTTAAGCCGTTCATTAATAAGTTTGTGGTCGTCCATTTTGATGATATTCTTATTTATAGCCGAAGTTTAGATGACCATTTTGATCACATAAGGCAAGTACTCTATGTATTGAGGGCTGAAAAGCTCTATTTTAATTATAAGAAGTGTGCCTTTTATGTGCAGAGAATTTTTTTTTCTAGGGTTTGTAGTAAGTGGTAATGGTGTTGAGGTTAATAAATCTTGAGTTTTCATGGTCTAGCTAGTTTCTACAGACGTTTTTTTTAGGGACTTTAATACTATAGCAGCACCACTCACTGAGTTGGTGAAGAAAGACCAGCCCTTCGTGTGGGGAGAGCCACAAGAGAAGGCTTTCCAAGAGCTAAAACGTAGGCTTAGTTCTACCCCGTTACTATAATTGAATGATTTTAGTAAGGCATTTGAAATTGATTGTGACGCCTCAGAGGTGGGAATTGGAGGTGTTCTCATGCAAGATGGGAAGCCTATTGCCTATTTCAGTGAGAAGTTGAAGGGGGAGGCCTTGAATTACTCTACGTATGACAAGGAGTTGTATGCCCTCATGAGAGCTCTAGCTCATTGGCAGCACTATCTATGGCCTAAAGAGTTCGTAATTAGAAGTGATCATGAGTCACTCAAACATCTTAAGGGCCAAGAGAAGCTAAACAAAAGGCATGCCAAGTGGGTTGAGTTCATTGAGAGTTTCTCTTCCGTAATTCGTTACAAGAAGGGATAGGAGAATGCAGTGGTTGATGCGCTTTCTAGGAAGTTTGCTTTGGCTATGACATTAGGGTCTAGGCTGATGGGTTTTGAGAGTACTAAGTCTGTGTATATGCATGACCAAAAGCATAAGAGTGTTTGTGACGCCATAGCTAGTGGGCAGCGAGTAGAGAAATATCAATGGCATGATGGCTACCTTTTTAAGAAGGGGAGAGTTTGTATACCCGAGTCTTCATAGCGCGAGTTGCTGGTGCTTGAGGCACATTGTGGGGGCTTGATGGGTCACTTTGGGGTAGAGAAAACCTTGGCTATATTAGGGGAGCAGTTTCATTGGCCTAAGATGAGGGTCGATGTTGAGCGTGTTTGTGGGGCTTGTTTAGACTGCAAAAGGGCTAAGTCTAGGTC
Source organism: Nicotiana obtusifolia (assembly GCA_002018475.1). NCBI lineage: Eukaryota > Viridiplantae > Streptophyta > Magnoliopsida > Solanales > Solanaceae > Nicotiana > Nicotiana obtusifolia. The sequence continues at coordinate 104,540 of MCJB01000592.1, read as the reverse complement.
TAGTTATGGTTTGTACACTCCCTTACCCGTCCCTACTAGTCCTTGGGTAGATGTTTATATGGATTTCGTGATGGGGATGCTTCGTTCTAGTGGTTTTCATGATAGTATTTATGTGGTTGTTGATAGGTTCTCTAAGATGGCTCATTTCATTCCTTGTAAAAAAAATGATGATACATAACATGTTGCTTCCTTGTTTATTGCTAATGTGTTAAAGCTGCATGGTGTGCCTTGTACTATTGTTAGTGATAGGGATGCAAAACTTTTTAGTAACTTTTGGAAGTGCTTGTGGGGTGCTCTCGGCACCAAACTATTATTTTCTACGTGTTTTCATCCACAGACTGACGGTCAGTCTGAGGTTGTTAACCGAACCTTGGGAGCTCTTCTTCGAGCTATGAACAAAGGGAAGGTGGGGACATGGGCTGATAGATTGCCTGTTATGGAGTTTGCTTATTATAGAACTATGCATAGAATGACTAGCATAACTCCATTTGAATGTGTTTATGGCTTTTGATCTTACTCCTTTGCCGAGAGATGCTGCTATTAGTGTTGCTGGTGAAAACGGGCCAGCCGTGTTGCTCGAGTTACATGCTAAGGTGAGGAAGAACTTGGAGGAAACTTATGAGAATGTGGCGACCAAGAAGAATAAAGGAGGAAAAATCTAGACTTGAAGAAAGGTGGTTGAGTTTGGTGCACTTCCGAAAGGAGAGGTTCCCGAACCAAAGGAAGGGGAAGCTAGCCCCGTGAGGAGATGGTCCATTCCAAGTGTTGCAAAATATCAATAACAACGCTTATGATATAGATCTGCCTGGTGAGTATAGTTTTTCTAAAACGTTCAACGTTTTTTACTTAATTCCTTGTGTTGCAGGTAGTGCAGCTTTGAGAGATGATGATGGCTCGATTTTGCGAACAAAATCTTCTCAAGAAGGGGAGAACAATGCAGGCAAACCTGATCCATTTACGAGGAGCTAAGCCAAGGAGCTTCATGATCTTCACTTAATGGTGATGAAGAGCCATGATTGCGCAATGATGGAAGAAGCGGACAACATGTTGGATAAGACAAGAAAGGCGTTGATTAGCCTTGGACACGGAGGGCCGTGTACTAGTTGAGGCCGAGAACTCAATGAAAGCCTCAACTAGCTCTTATTAGTTAGTTTGCGTAGTTAGTCTTGAGTAAGACAATGGCACTTATTTGGCCTTGTGTGGTCACTTGACATTTAGCCAAAATTAGCCTTTTTCCTAGTTATTCCTTTCCTAGTTGTTTTAGGCTAAGGGCTCATCCTATACAAGCCTCAAGACTATATTATTTTCAGCACCTTACCATTATTATTAAGAATAAAATCGGCAGCTTTGTGCTCTCCATTGTCCAATACTTGGTGTGAATTAATATTTAACTTGTTCCTCCCATTGATCAAGCAATTTGCAAGTCCTTAGTTGTCTTGAGGGTTTATTGCATAGTATAGGTCCTCCTTGGCTTCATCAAGAAGGTAAGTAGAGTAGTTCCTACTTATAGTCTTGGTAGATCATTGAGTGTGTTTCTTTTATCTTGTTTTCTTTCATTCTTAGTTTAATATTTCATCAATACAAGTTATCGATTGTTGTCTCAAGTCACTCGTAATGCGGCCAAGATCTGAATCTATTATTTTGATTTGTTTTTAAGTACAGGCATTTGATTTCTTCAATAAATCAAGACGTTGTTGCTTGGATCTTGTCAAGGCTATAGAACTTGTGTTCTTAGAAGTTCATGGAATTCTTTCCTTGAATTTTCTCATATCCTTCATTATGCACTTCAATTCTAGTTGTTCAATTCCTTATTGTTGTTGCTTCCACATTTACTTCTCAAATTTTTACTTTAGTTTGGATTCCTGACCTTGTTGTTATCAGTAAATCTCTTGTCTAACCTTGTTAAGAAAAGGGTTTATCTCATATCTTGTTTTTTGCATTCTTAGTTTAATATTGCATCAGGTAAGGGAGAGTACAAACCATGATTAATAGACCTAGACTTAGCCCGTTTGCAGTCTAAACAAGCTCCACAAACATGCTCAATATCAAGCCTCATCTTAGGCTAATGAAACTGCTCCCCTAATATAGCCAAGGTCTTATCTACCCCAAAGTGACCCATCAAGCCCCCACAGTGTGCCTCACGCACCAGCAACTCACGCCATGAAGACTCGGGTGTACAAACTCTCTCCTTCTTAAAAAGGTACCCATCATTCCATTGATATTTCTCTACTCGCTGCTCACTAGCTATGGCATCACACACACTCTTAAGCTTAGGGTCATGCATATACATAGACTTAATACTCCCAAAACCCATCATCCTAGATGCTAATGTGGTAGCCAAAGCAAACTTCCTAGAAAGCGCATCAGCTGCTACATTCTCCTATCCCTTCTTGTAATGAATTACGGAAGGGAAACTCTCAATGAACTCAACCCACTTGGCATGCCTTTTGTTCAGCTTCTCTTGGCCCCTAAGGTGTTTGAGTGACTCATGATCACTCCTAATTAAGAACTCATTAGGCCATAGATAGTGCTGCTATTGAGCTAGAGCTTTAACGAGGGCATGCAACTCCTTTTCATAGGGATAGTAATTCAAGGCAGCCCCCTTCAACTTCTCACTGAGATACACAATAGGCTTCCCATCTTGCATGAGAACGCCTCCAATTCCCACCCCTGAGGCATCACACTCAATTTCAAACACGTTACTAAAATGAGGCAATTGTAGCAACGACGCAGAACTAAGCTACGTTTTAGCTCTTGGAAGGCCTTCTCTTGAGGCTCTCCCCACACAAAGGGCTGGTCTTTCTTCACCAACTCAGTGAGTGGTGCTGCTATGGTGCTGAAGTCCCTAACAAAACGTATGTAGAAACTAGCTAGACCATAGAAAATACTATCATGGGAAATAGTAGTAGGAGTAGGCCAATCTCTAGTAGCCTCAACCTTAGATTCATCTAACTCAACACCATTAGCACTTACTACAAACCTAAGAAAAACAACTCTCTCCACACAAAAGGCACACTTCTTATAATTAACATAGAGCTTTTCAGCCCTCAATACATCGGGTACTTGCCTTAAGTAATCAACATGGTCATCTAAACTTCCGCTATAAATCAGAATATCATAAAAATAGAAGACCGCTAACTTATTAATGAACGGCTTAAGTACATGGTTCATTAGTCGCATAAATGTACTAGGTGCATTGGAGAGACCAAAAGGCATCACCAACCATTCGTACAAACCAAACTTAGTCTTGAACGTAGTCTTCCACTCATCACCCGGTTTCATACGGATTTGGTGGTAACCGGACCTAAGATCAATTTTAGGAAACACACTTGAACCGCTTAACTCATCTAGCATGTCATCTAATCTAGGGATGGGATGACGATACTTTACAGTTATTTTGTTGACTGCACGGCAATCAACACACATTCTCCATGTGCCGTCTTTCTTTGGAACCAACATCACGGACACGGCACACGGTCTCAAACTCTCACAAACCAGCCCCTTAGCTTATGGCTCGTCCACTTGCCGTTGTACCTCTTTGGTATCTTGCGGGTTGCTTCGGTAGGCTAGTTCGTTAGGGATTTGTGACCCCGGAACAAAGTCTCTTTGGTGTTCTATCCCTCTCAATGGAGGCAGTCCACTCGGCATCTCCTCGGGAAACATGTCCACATATCCTCCAAAACATCATCAACAACACTAGGAAATGGGTGAATGTTAGTAGAAACTTCATCAGTAGAACTCAAGTAAACACCCTTATGAACTAGGAAAATTAATAGTTTAGGACTATCATTACCTTGTAAATACTCACCATGTTGCATCATGGCACAAATATTACACGGCAGGGCTGATGTATTGGCAGTGTCTATGGCCTCAGGTTTAGTCCCCATAGGAGACTTAGCTTTAGCCGCCTCTTTCAGCTTTTGCATGCGCTTGTAATCATCACTAACTTGTTTAGGAGTCAAGGGCTTGAGACTATAACTCTTGCCCTCTACCTTGGCCGTATAAGTGTTGGCCTTCCCATCATGAATGGCACACCTATAAAATTGTCAAGTCCTGCCCAATAATAAATGGCAAGCCTGCATAGGCACTACATCACACATGAGCTCATCTTGATAAGCTCCAACCATAAATTTAATAAGCGCTTGCTTTACTACCTTCAACTCACCACACTCACTCAACCATTGCAATCTATAGGAATGGGGATGTTTTAACGTGGGTATATTAAGTTGAGTCACCAGCGTTTGACTCACTACATTAGTGCAACTACCCGAATCAATTATCATCGAGCACACCTTTCCCTTCACCCTAAATCTTGCATGAAACAAGTTCTCACGCTACACATCTTCTTCCTTCTTTACACTCATGGTACTCATGTTCCTACGCACCACTAAGAACATATTCACTCCCTCATCTTCCACTACCTCTTCGTCACTCTCTACCTCACAAACCGTACCATCATCAAGAATAAACATGGTCTTTCGTGTAGGACAGTCCTTAGCGAAATGCCCATAGCCTTTATATTTATGACATTGAAAGGAAGGTGCACTAGGAGAATTAAGTTGAGTTTTGGAGTTACCTCCGGACCCCTTAGGATCATTTTAGGCATCACCTTTTCGGCTGGCCCTTTCACCTCGCGGCTCACACTTGCTCCATCGGTGCTCAGCGTTCTCCACTCCTTTCGATGCGTGGAAGTAGAATCAGAACTTCCTCTATAGTGAGCTGCCTTGTCTTCTTTAATCATATTTTCAGCCTCAATGGCTGCTAGGAGTACATCATGAAGAGCAACAAATGCGTGTAGGCTCAACTGATTGGGTATGTCACGATTCAACCCATTCTTGAACCGTATAATAGCCTCATCCTCTTCTTCGTCTTCCATGTCAAGTGATAGGCGGATTTTCTCAAAGTCATCATAATATTCTTCCACGGATTTTAGCCCTTGTTTCAAGTCATATAACCTCCGGAGTTGCTCTTGTTTGTGTTTCGGGTTGACATACTTACGAGTCATTAGTTGCTTTAATTCTCTCCATGTTATGCGTGCAGGCTGATTATGTCTAGCTCTCGACCTTTTCTCGACCTCCCACTAAGTAGAAGCATAGTACTCAAAGGCAGCGATGGCATACGTAGCCTTCTTTTCCTCGATCATAACATCGATTTCAAATATCCTCTCAACTTGACATTTCACTCAAGAAACCGGTCAGGATCACTAGTTCCCTTGAATGTAGGATCACTAGTTCACTAGTTCCTTCCACCAAAACGTCCAAGCCCCCCTCTTAGACCACGGTCAAAACCACGTCTTCCCACATGGTCACAGCCACCATATGGTTGTCTCACCCTCGGGTCTCGCTGCCCTAGATCGTCATCATCAAATTCCTCAAACTTGGGTTGATAATTCTCATGGGCTGCCCTTATTTCCCCGGCGGGCGCTACATTTCTCCGGGCTGGCATTAATGGTAGTATAATTCCCCGGGGAATTCCCAAGGTCCTTACATAGCGAGCACCTCCGTCCCTCAACTCTTGTTGACGAGCCATCTCTGCAAATTGTTCAGGTCTTATAGTGGAACCATCACTAGTTTCCTTCCCCGACATTTTTCTGAGTACTAGCGGATTTTTCAAAGTTCTCTATTCGGGTGCTAATTGCCCTTACTTCAGCCAAGAGCTCGGCTAAAGTGATGTCGGCCACGACCTAGTCTCCTTCAGTAGCCATGCACCTGCAAAAGAGACAAGACTAGACAATGCATTAACGTTAGTAAAATACCTCACGCACTCCCTCACTTTTGAATGACACTCGGGTTCACTAAATATTTTAGGTAGAATCTCTCAAACTTGCCCTCAAAATGGCTTCCTCTAATTGATCAAGTTCCTCAACGACCTTTCAAGCTCACAAGTTCACTAGTTCTCTTCGGGGTGAGTGAATTTATGCGACTCTATAAGCGGACAGCTTTTAAAGTGAGCACAAGAGCCAAGAATTTACTACGAAAGTGAAAATTCTGAGTTTTAGCACAAAAGCCTACAAGCTCAAAAATTAGTAATTAGCTTAAATAGGAAATTTACCTAAGAATTACTAATTAGAAGTAGTGCAATCAAAGAAATTTGGAAATTTTAGAGAAATGTTCTGAATTTAAACCCTTGATAGGCGCCACTAGCTTATCCTTCTAGAATGGGATAAGTTTTTTCCTTTTTCTCCTTGCTTTCCCACTTAATTTGGAGAAATTTTCCCTATCATTTCACACTTCGGGGCCGAATTCCCTCTCCCCTTTCCCTTAGGATCAGCCGCCCCTCTACTCCTAAACCTAAAGGAAAAACAATTCCCTTTTTTTGGAATAAAATGGGTAAACTTCTCTTTTTTGGAATGGGAAGTATTTTCCCTCTTAAACTACGCTTAGGATTTCTTATCCTTCTCCTTCTCCTAGCCGCCTATCCCAAGATCTTACACCCTCAAAAAGTTCAGCAATCCAACTCCAAGATTAATCGTGTAGATGCTTATGAATTCAAGGCTCAAATAGTTCACTATGTGAATTAATTCAAGAACAACAAGTTGATGTCCAAGAACTTCAAGAATTCAATGCAAAACACATCAAGAACAGCGTAATACATGTCTACTATGTCAAGGTGTTGCTGCCCTATTTGTTTTTTGACAATTCAAGTCCTTTCTTCCAAGAACTATCAAGATTTAAATCAAGAACAATGGATAAATCATCTAACAATTCAATACACTTCAAGAATTATTCAAGAACGCATCATATGCTGAAATTTTTCAAGAAACAACTCAAGACTCCAACCTAGGGTTTCAAGAACGGCTTTTAACAATCAAGAACTTCAAGATTTCAACCCAGACTCCAACCTAGGGTTCCAAGAACGGCTTTTAACAATCAAGAACTTCAAGATTTCAACCCAGACTCCAACCTAGTGTTCCAAGAACAACTTTTAACAATCAAGAAATTTAAGATTTCAACCCTAGATGTGATAACAACTTCAACCAACAATCAATTCACGGCTGTTTCTCTTCTTTTCACGTTTTTTTATATCAAAAATGAAATTCAAGAACACTAAACTAGAAACCTAAAACTAAGGCACGAAGAACAGGATTGGGGTTGTAAAAACAAACCCTTTTCAGGCTCTGACACCAACTGATGCAATATTAAACTAAGAATGCAAGAAAACAAGATAAAAGCAAGACACTTAATGATCTACCAAGACTATAAGTAGGAACTAGTCTACTTACCTTCTTGATGAAGCCAAGGAGGACCTATACTATGCAAACAACCCACAAGACAACTAAGGACTTGCAAATTGCTTGATCAATGGGAGAACGAGTTCAATGTTAATTCACACCAAGTATTGGACAAGTTCACACAATGGGTTTTGGAGAGCACAAAGCTGCTGATTTTATTCTTAATAATAATGGTAAGGTGCTTAAAATAATGTAGTCTTGAGGCTTATATGGGACGAGCCCTTAGCCTAAAAAAACTAGGAAAGGAATAACTAGAAAAGGCCAATAATTGGCTAAATGTCAGGTGACCACGCAGGGCCAAATAAGTGCCATAGTCTTACTCAAGACTAACTATGCAAAATAACTAATAAGAGCTAGTTGTGGCGTTCATTGAGTTCTCGGCCTCAACTAGTGTACGACCCTCCTTCTCCAAGGCTAATCAATGCATTTCTTGTCTTATCCAATATGCTGCCTGCTTCTTCCATCATTGCTCAATCATGGCTCTTCATCGCCATTAAATGGGTAGTTGAAGCTCCTTAGCCTGACTCCTCGTAAATAGTCTCGAAGGCACGAACGTAGCTTGATCAGGCTAGCCTGCATCAAGTATTAATTATCTTCTAAAGATACCACAAAGGAATCAAAGATATCACAATAGAGAAGTGATCTTACTACCTTGAACGTGAACAAGTAATGGTTGAAAGATAAATCTCAAAGCAAAAGTATCAAGGGTTCAAAAGAACTATCAAAGTATGATATTCTTAATCAATAATTAAGTGCCTAATGAATGAGAAAAACTCCTTATTTATAGGAGTAAAAGTTCTTAAAATTTGGTAGGGGGTTGCTAAGGGGCAACAAAAGTCATCAAAATTAGGTAGGGGCTGGTAAGGGGTAACAAAAGTCTTCAAAATTAGGTAGGGTAGTTGCTAAGGAATTAAAGATACAACAATATAAGAGGGTGGCGGCCAAATCTCTTTGAGGCAGATTTGGACCTTAAAACTAATAGTTTGGGTCATTGGTTTGGACTTCAATTTGGCTCCTTTTGAAACACCCCCTTTTGGACCTCTTTTATGCTCATTTGAGCCCTTTTCGGTGGACTTCAACTAATAATTTGGTGACCCAATCTCCTCCTCTTGGACTTTAATTTGGGCCACTAAATAATTGTAAAACTTGGACAATTCATCTCCTTTGGGCTTGATCTCTTCCTCTACAATTAAAAGCTTCTTTATTTGACATTGAAGTCCAGCACCCTTAGTTTGTAACTCTTTAGCTTGAGATCTCGTAAATGGCTTTCTTAGAGCTTCCAAAACTCTATGTGTCCTTGATGCTATCACCTAGACAATTCACATCCTTTATCCTTGAATATAGTTGAGCTTCCTAGGATGCTATCATTCCCCTCTTCTTGAAGAAAATTCGTCCTCGAATTTCGACCTTGCAAGAAAAATAAAACACGCACTAGTAAATGGCATCTACTAATCTGAAAAAATAGTAGGAATAAAACAAGATAGTGACCATGTGTCCATTTAACCCAGTTAATCCTAATAGGTGTAAATACTCCCTTGTAAAGCATATGGACATCCTCATCCCAATAAAATTTATACCTACCTAGATCAATACGATACAAACCTCTTTTAGATGCGCCATGTAACGGAACTTGCAATTCGATCTTGTCAGTAAGGTAGTCCATAGGTATATATGACGAAGAAATGATAAAAGATTGACCACACATCAATTTAATATAAGTATCTCTACCACATGTATCAAAAAAGATACTTTCATGGTATAGCCAATTGTCTACAATTACAAATCTCATCGATTCCTACACATGAAAGAGTATTTGATCACAAGTGTTACAACGATCATGCATATCCTCTTTACTAGTAACAAACACTTTTACAAGCTTAAAATGAACATGACTTGAAGAATGACTCCCCATCACACAACAAAAATGACATTCTAGAAATTTATCACATGAAAACTCATTAGCCACTTGAATACGAGAAGAAGAGATATTTAACTCATTCGCAAGCCTATTCTCATAAATTTCATGTCTCTTTCCACCAAGTTGGAATACATAATCATCTATGTCATACACAATTTCAAAAGGAAGCAAATTACCCTTGCACTTTAACTTAGATATTACAGTTAATGACTTGATGTGCATCAAAATATCATCTTCCACAAAAATTGTAAAGACACCCACATAAGAAATAAGAGTATAATTAAATAGTAAGCCCGAACAAGAGATAGAAAGAGAAGGTCTGGCGACAGGAGATGACGAGGCGTTCACATCGAGAAGCTCATTTGAGCAGCCATGGCGATGCCGGCTGGTGCCACTCTGGCTGGCGAACCTTCCCCCTCAATCTCCCAACCTTCCACAACAACAGCCACCAACTGACAGCCCCTCGACTACAGTCATCTCCTCAAACCTTCAACCTTGAACTCAACCTCTACTGCGAACCCTAGATCGACTGCTCCAATCGAACCTATCCCGTTCAAAAGAGCTACCTTTCTGCAAGGACAACCTTTTGTCAAATTTATAGAGTCAGAAGTCGATCGAATAAATTTAATTGAAGGCCTTCAATATGCTGTCATTAGTAAGTTTTCTTATGGTTGGCCCGATATTCAAGAGCTTCATCGATTAGTTCCTGCATAGTGTGGAATTAAGGGTGATTCCAATATTGGATTGCTCAGAGATAGGCATGTACTTATTTGGTGGACGTTATGCCAAGATTTTATCAATTTTACATCCAAATCAGTATACTACGTGAAAGCAAAAAATGGATATGAATACTAGATGAGGACACTAATCTATGATGCTAAGTTCAAGGAAGGAGAATAATCTTCAAAAGCAATGGCGTGGATTTCATTTCCTAGTCTGCTGCCCACATACTTTGTAAAGGAATGTCTGTTCTCGCTTGCATCTTCTATTGGAAAGCCTCTTCACCTTGATATGGAAACTATAAACAAGACAAGGCCTAGCTGTGCCAGAGTAAAGGTGCTAGTTGATCTTCAAGCAAAATTGCCAAAGAAAGTACGAATGGATATTGAAAATGAGGCTACTGGAGAAGTGAGAACAGAGTGGATTAAAATCCAGTATGATTTTATCCCAAAATACTGCAAACAATGCAAATTGCAAGGCCACAACATGCTAGAATGCTGGAAACTACATCCAGCATTGCTAAATGAAAGCTCTGTTGAGAAGCAAAAAATTAAGGACAAAGGAAAGGAAGCAGCACCTTTGATGATTCTATCAAGTGGTAAGATAGTTGGCAATACTGGTCTACAATGGAAGGAAGTAAATCGAGTACAAAGCAAAGGAAAACAAATAGGAGAGTAGACCAAAGGTAGAATAGAGGTAATGCCAGCTAATAAAGCTGCCTAGAAAGTTCAGACAACCAACAAGTTTGCTATCCTGGAAATGGAGCAAAGCAGAGCTAATGAAGAACCAATTGATCCTAATTGAAGAAGAAGTGGGAAAGAGTACACATGGTTCAATCGCAGCAAAGATAGTTTCAACACCAGGTAGTAGAAAGTCACCATATTTTCCAAAGAAACAAGCAGAAGGAAATGAAAGTGGAGATAGAGCAGCAGCTGCTGAGACTAAAGAACCAACATGTCACTGGGTCAACAGAACATTTATAGACAATATCACAACAAATCAATCATGCCAGTTGATCCCCTCACAATCAACTAATATTATGATACCAGACAGAATTGTAAATGAAGCAAAAAGAATTCAACTCAGTGATGTCAAGCTATGGAGTGAGAAAGTGGAGGAAGGTTCAGAGGAAGAAGAAGTTCCAGATGGTATAGGCAGTGATGAGGATTGAACAGATGAAGAAGAGGAACATGATGTACAAGGTGTAAATAGTAAGGCAAAACAACAAGACACAATAGGAGACACTAAAAATAAGAATAATGACAAGGATACTGCAAGAGCTAACAAGGAGATCACAACATTAGAAATAATGCTGCCCAACATACTAACAACACTAAGCTTAAGGCAGCTGCTGTTCATAATGCTGGAGAAATTGAAGCTCATAATCAATCTGCAGATAGGCTAAATAAGAGCACAAAGTTCACTGGGATACAGACCACTCCAACTGATGAAGTTAAAGCACAGATCAATATGGGAATAGTTGGTTGCTCTCATGAAGATACTGCAAACAAAGACCAGATGATTCACAAGACAAAGAACACAGAGCTAATCCAAGTAGCTTCTGAATCATAATTAGCAGTGCATAGAGGTACTATTGAAAAGGAGGAGCACACAGCAGAAATAGGAATAGACCTTGATGAAGAATCCACATCACAAAATCTCAACAATGTGGCAAGGCAAGAAGACCTCTCACTTAAATTGATGGATGCAGGAAAATCAGCTAAAAGAGGCAAGAAAAAATGGGGCAAAGACACTCAAAGTGTAGCATCACGGATCCAAACCAGAAGGATCCTCTCTAAATCCCACAATCAATCATGAATGGGATCATCTAGAATATAAGGTCAGTCTACACAAAGAAAGCCTTTGAGAACTTATCAATATGCACAGACAGTACCATTTTCAATTCATTGGAATTATGGAGCCTATGCAGAAAGCAAAAAACCTGGAGAGATATAGAAGGAGGATTGGATTGCCTAAATGATATGCCAATGTGTCAAACAAGATATGGGTGTTTGCAGATGATGATAATGAAGTAGACATAATAAATGACAGGGAGCAGCAGCTAACTATGAAGCTGACAAACATAGATTTTCAACCCCCTTCATTGTAACTTTTGTGTATGCAAAATGTAATGCTATTGAAAGAATTGAGCTGTGAAATAGTTTGCACAATCTCGCCAGAGATATGACAGTGCCTTGGCTAGTTGGAGGTGACTTTAATGTGATATAGGATGAAGAATAAAAGTTTGGTGGACTCCCAGTGTCTCTAAATGAAGTTGAAGACTTCAGACACTGCATCAATACTTGTAATCTCTCTGAACTTGGCTTTAAAGGAAGCATATACACATGGTGGAATGGGAGAGCTGAGGAGGACTACATATTTAAAAGGCTGGACAAATGCCTAGCTAACTGGGAATTTCAACAGTGGCTGCCACAAATGGAGATCACTCATTTGCCAAAAATAGGCTCAGATCATTGTCCTATGTTACTTACTTGTAACCAGGAAACTGCACCTGTAGAGAAGGCTTTCAGATTTCTCAACTTCTGGACAAAGCATCACTATTTCAAAGATGTAGTCAAAGAACACTGGAAGGCAGATTTTGTAAAAGATCCTTTCATCCTATTCAATCACAAACTAAAAAAGCTAAAAAGAGCCTTATCAACATGCAGCAAAGCAACATATGGATATATTTTTCATAAAATAGCAAGTTTGGAAGAAGTGGTCAAAGTACATGAAGCTCAATTTGAACTACACACTACTATCAGAAACAGAGAAAGAGTGCAAAAGGTACTAGCTGAATTGATCAAATATTTGGCTTTAGAAGAAGAATTCTGGAAGCAAAAATCTAGCATGACATGGTTCAAAGATGGTAATAGGAACACAAAGTTATTTCATGCACAAGTAAATGGCAGAAGAAAGAGATTGCAACTAAAAAGAATACAAAACAATCTAGGCACATGGCTGGAGGATAATGATGAAATGGCAGAGGAAGCAGTCCGGTTTTTCAAAACACAATTCCATGAGGATACAATTCCTACAACATTTGGAATCCTAGAGCATGTTCCTACAATGGTGAATAGTACAAATAACAGTCAACTAATGCAGCAACCAACAAAGGAGGAAATCAAAGAAGCAGTGTTTGGACTCAGTGTAGAAAGTGCTGGAGGGCCAGATGGTTTCACTGGAAGCTTTTACCAATCATGCTGGGACATAATTGAAAATGATGTAGTGGATATGCTCAAAGAAGTCTTCAATGGCCATACCCTCCCCAAGTTTGTGACACACACAAACCTGGTTCTTCTACAAAAAAAGAAGGAAGTGAGCACCTTTTCAGATATAAGACCAATAAGCCTCAGTAACTTTATCAACAAAATCTTTTCTAGAGTCATTCATGACAAAATGGTAAACATCCTGCCAAAGCTAATTTCTGAGGAGGAATCTTGTTTTGTAAAAGGCAGAAGCATAGTGGAGAATGTCCTCTTGACACAAGAGATAATAACAGATATTCAACTAAGGACCAAAGCAGGGCCAAATTTTGTAATCAAACTGGAAATGACAAAAGCATATGATAGACTGTCATGGTTATTTTTGACAAAAGTTCTGAGGAAGATGGGAATTGAAGAAAGGTTTATATGCTTGGTGTATGAGATTGTATCAAATAATTGGTACTCTGTATTGCTAAATGGATAGCCACATGGCTTCTTTAAGTCCACAAGAGGGGTGAAGCAAGGTGATCCTTTGTCACCTGCTCTATTCATTATGGCAACAGAGGCAATATCCAGAGGTTGAATGCTTTGCACTCCAATCTATTCTTCTATGGATTTGGATTGCCCTAGTGGAGTAACTAGGATAAACCACCTAGCCTATGCTGATGATACCATCATCTTCTCCTCATCAGATGCTACCTCACTGCAGCTTATAATGGAGGTGCTGATAGCATATGAAAGTGCCTCTGGTCAACTGATAAACAAGAGTAAATCTGCTATGTATATGCATCATTCCACTGCTGAACACATAGTTAATATGGTTCAACGAATCACTGGAATCTTGAGGCAAGACTTCCTATTCACATACCTTGGATGTCCAGTCTTTTACAAGAGAAGGAAGATGGACTACTACAAAGGTCTCATACAAAAGGTGATGGACAAGCTTCAAGCTTGGAAAGGAAAATTACTGTCCGTAGGGGGAAGAGCAGTGCTTATAACACATGTGTTACAGGGCATGCCCATACATCTCCTTTCTGCAGTAAATCTTCCTGCTTGTGTGATCAATAAGTTACATAAGATAATTGCACAATTCTTCTGGTGCAACTCTGTTGGACACCCAAGTAGACACTGGGCATCATGGAACACCTTATGCTTACCATGTGAGGAAGGGGGTGCAGGATTTAGGTCCTTACATGATGCAAACTATGGTGGAACTTCATAACAAAGCCAAGTCTGTGGAGTGCTTTTATGAGTCAGAAATACTGTAAAAAGCTTAATCTTATGATTGTTCCTTGGAGAGGTGGATCTCATATATGGAGAAAAATGATTGAATACAGAAACATCATAGAACATCAAATCTTCTGGAAACCTAAGATGGGATCTTCTCTATTCCGGTTTGAAAATTAGACTGGATTAGGAGCTCTATATTTATGTTACCCCACCTGACTTTATCTATGATGAAACAGTACAAAACATATATGATGTGGTGCATGATGGACACTGGAATAAGGAGAAGATCAGAGAACTACTGCAGATGTTCTTGTTGTACACATATTGGAGAATATCAAACCACTAGCCCTTACAGATGTGCTTGATAAACCTGCATGGATGCTAGAAACTAGAGGTGACTTCACTGTAAAATCAACGTGGGAATACCTGAGGAGGAAGCGAAATCCTTCTAATGCTTACAGAAACATCTGGGTGCAGGGTCTGCCTTTCAAGATTTCTTTCTTCATGTTGAAAGTATGGAGAAACAGGCTACCACTTGATGATTTCTTTAGAAAACTGGGGTATCAAATGGCATCTAAATGTTGGTGCTGTGTAGAGCCACAAGAAGAAACAAGTAAACATCTATTTTTCACATCATATGCTGCAAGCAAAGTGTAGATGCACTTCCTTGGTAATGCAGGAATTAACATGAATGGAATCACATTGCATCAGGCTGTGGTTAAATGCTGGACTGCAAAGGTTGTACGTAGATTGAAACCTATAATGCAAGATTTGCCATCAATAATTGTTTGGGAGATATGGAAGAGAAGAAATAGCTACAAATATGGGGATACAGTCACTGTCAATAAAGTCATTTACTAGATCACTACAACCCTTCAACTACTCATCAAAGTCAGAAAGCCAGGCATCCAAAGCATCCCTCATAAATGGCCAGATATAATCACTATGATGAGGAATACACCCTCACTTTGAAGTACACAAAGGTGCTATAGAATTCCCCAATCAAGGGTGGTTAAAAGTCAACACAGATGGAGCCTCTAGAGGTAACCCAGGGAGAAGCTCAATTGGTTTTGTACTGAGAGATGAACAGGGAGATGTCATATATGCATGCTGCAAGGAAATTCAAGAAGGCACAAACACAGAAGCTGAGGCACAGGCAGTACTGGAGGCTTTGATATTCTGTGTCCACAATGAACACTTTCTCATAGATCTCCATACCGATTCAATGATGCTACTGAAAGGCATAAAGGGAGAATGGAGAGTGCCATGGTCCACCGATGAAATAGTTGCATAAATTAAAGAGCTGATGGCAAGATGTAATGCAACTGTAACACACACACTCAGAGAAGGCAACAAACTGGCAGATCATTTGGCCAACTATGCCCTGGATGTTGGACCTATGGAATGTTACTGTTTTGCTGAGCTGGATACATAAAGTAGAAGGCTGATAAATAGTGATAAAAGCCAATGCCAATATCTAAGAGTAAGAGTTGCAGGAAACAAGGGGCAGTAACTCTGCCAAAGGGAAAGGAGCCTGGTGGAGGGCGAAACAGCAGTGGTGATGAAAGAATGGAGCAGTGGCTTTACACTAACAATATGCTACTTGGAGCAGTGGCTTTACACTAACAATATGCTACGGATCAATAGTGTATTTTCTATTAATAAAACTTATTTTTAGCCAAAAAAAAAGAGTATAATTCATTACCTCCAAAAATACCTTAGGTGTTCTAGAAAGGCCAAGAATGCAAATAAACCAATTATACATACCATATTTGGACTTATTTACAATTGGAACATCATTACCTTGTATTCTTTTATGCAATGGATCCAACTTAGCAATGCTTTTAGGCAACTCCATGTCATAACTCTATAAATATGAATCTAAATAGTCAAAAGATTTAATAACAATGAATTTAACCAAGATTTTTCTTCCACCATCCAACAAGAATAAATATCGCCAAATTCATGTTGGAATCTAGTTGGATCTTTTGCCACCATCTCCTACGCCTCACCATCCCTTTCAAAAGGTATTTCAATACGTGGCTACACAAAATCAAAAGAACTAAAACAAGAAAGAGTGAATGGGTTAGGAAGTAAAGAAACTTTTTTCTTGCTTACACTCTCTTTGGCTTTTATCACAAGACTAACGTTTTCCTCATCCTTAGCCTCTTTTCTCTCACTAAAGAGTTTTTATTTGCTTTCAATCAATCCCTCTTGTTTTTCTCTCTGTACCTCACAGACTTTTGTTATCTCATTGCCTTCTCTCTTTTCTTTTTTCTCAAGATTACTCTTCACCTCACTTGATATCCAACTCTTTTCACTCAATACAACCTCTCCTTTTTCCTCTCTTAGAATGTCAACATGCACTCCCTTACTCCTCTCATTCTTTTCTCTCTCATATCTTTCCATATTCTCTTTAACATTCTTTTCATCTTCGCAAATTTGTGAGGGAGTCAAAGACCCAAGAATGAGTTTCTTCCCATTAACCTCAAAAGAGTATCTATTTTTTTCAATACTATACGAAGCACTTCTATAGACATACAATGGCCTTCCCAATAAGATTATTCATGGGAATGACATCACACCAAATCACATCCTCATACCTTCCAATAGTGAATTGCAATAACACTCATTTATCTACCTTTACTACTTTCAACATGTAGGGTTCAATATGTTCAACACAAGGCAAGTTCAATTTCTCAACCATATAAGTGCTAATTAAGTTATAGACAAATGCTTTAAGAATTCTAAGGGCATAGATCGCCGACATCACTTTAGCTCTTGTTTGAAAAATAACTTTACCATTATCTTCCTTCCATTTGGTTTGTAAGTTCGACTTTTCAAGTTGTTGAGTCATAGCTCTCTTTCTTCCACTGTAACTATCTGTTTGAGACATATTGACATAGAATAAAGGAAATATGTATCTCTCAAATTTGGCTTTTTCCTCAATTATTCTCACACACGCTTTTGCCTCTCTTTTTTCCTCTCGAAATAACCTTTGAACAGAATACTTTGTAGATTTATAGTTAAACCAAACTAGTATGAAGTTTTTAGTAGTAAAATTCAGAATTCTGGGGAACTAATAAATAAAAGAACCAAATCCTAGAACTATTAGGCTCGGTTGAAATAAGACACGAACAAAAAGGAAAGGAATATATATATTTATATTAGAAGTGCAAGAAAAGATTGAATTTTTTTTTAATCTTGAAATCTAGGATCCCCTCTTCTTGTTTCCTTTGTTAATTTTTGGAAACAAATTAGATACAAAAGAAATTTCCTAGAGAGCAAGCAATTTTTTTAAAACTGATTTTCATTTTTTTTTGCTCTTAGTATTCAAGAAATCCCAAGAATTATCAAGAATTAAATCTTGATAGAACCGCTCTGATACCACTTGATAACAACAAGGTCAGGAATCCAAACTAGAGTAAGAATTTGAGAAGTAAATGCGGAAGCAATAATAATAAGGAATTGTACAACTAGAATTGAAGTGCAGAAAATAAAGGATATGGGAAAATTCAAGGAAAGAATTTCAGGAACTTTTAAGAACACAAGTTCTATAGCCTTAGCAAGATCCAAGCAACAACATCTTGATTTATTGAAAAAATCAAACACCTTACTTAAAAACAAATCAAAACCATAAATTCGGATCTTGACCGCTTTACGATTAACTTGAGACAACAATCAATAACTAGCATTAATCGCCTTCTAAGAATACCACAAAGGAATCAAATATATCACAATAGAGAAGTTATCTTACTAACTTGAAGTATGAACAAGTAAAGGCTGAAAGATAAATCTCAAAGATAAGTAACAAAGGTTCAAAAGAACTCTCAAAGTATGATATTCTTAATTAATAATGAAGCGCCTAATGAATGAGAAGAACTCCTTATTTATAGGAGTAAAACTCCTTAAAATTAGGTAGGGGGTTGCTAAGGGGTAACAGAAGTCATCAAAATTAGGTAGGGGCTGCTAAGGGATAAGAAAAGTCATCAAAACTAGGTAGGGGCTTCTACGGAGTAACAAAGGTCATCAAAATTAGGTAGAGTGGTTGCTAAGGAATAAAAGATACAAAAATATAAGAGGGTGGACGACCAAATCCCTTAGGACAGGTTTGGACCTTAAAACTACTAGGTTGGGCCATTGGTTTGGACTCCAATTGGGCTCCTTTTGAAACACCCCCTTTTGGACTTCTTTAAGCTCATTTTGAGCCCATTTGGTGGACTTCAAGGGATAATTTGGTGACCCAATCTTCCTCCTCTTGGATTTCAATTTGGGCCACCAAATAATTGTAAAACTTGGACAATTCATCTCATTTGGGCTTGAGCTCTTCCTCTACAATTAAAAGCTTCTTTATTTGCCATTAAAGTCCAGCAATCTTTGTCTGCAACTCTTTAGCTTGAGATATCGTAAATGGCTTTCTTGGAGCTTCCAATACTCTATGTGTCCTTGATGCTATCACCTAGCTAATTCACCTCCTTTATCCTTGATAGAGTTGAGCTTCCTAGGATGCTAACATTTACCTTCTTCCGGAACAACCTCAACTCTTAAATATTGTTTTCCCTTGCAATTCTCTTCCAAACAACCAAAACCTAGCCGAATTTTGTCTAAGGAAGTCAAATAACACCAACGAAAACACCCTCAATTACAAATGACTTGGTCTTTGAAGAAATCTAAAAAAGTCAGCAAAAGTCAACCCCGACCCACATGGTCGATTCAAAATCGAGACTGAATCCCGTTTATCCATTTCTTTTTTGAGTCCAAATATGTAATTAGTTTTAAGATCCGACCTCAAACCAAGGTCTAATTCTCAAAATTTACTCTCTTAAGTTTTAACCTAAAACCCCTATTTCACACTTTAAAATTCTTGATTTAGGGGTAAAAATCTATGAGGGATCATTATTATATTAATCAAAGCTAAGTTAGAACTACTAACATAAAGATGAGGCAAAAATCCGCTCTAAAATTGTCTCCTCCCGGAGTCTAGGTGTCTGATATGGTAAAAATGGTCTAGTTCCCCAAATCTGGATAAAATATACCCCTGGGCAGAACTATGGATTACGATCGCGGTATGTACCTCACACAATCATTCAGACCCGAGACTGAGACCACCGTGATCGCGATGCTCCCCACATGCTCCCGAAGAACAAACCATACAAATTTATGCGGTCATGAAACCCTCCACGTAATCACGAAGCAAACAATTCCCCTTGGCCAATTCTGTAGTGCCCCAAAAAGTTTTGAAATGCTTAATGGCCATTAAGAGTTTGACATGTGCTAATTACATTAAATTATATGCAAGCATTGATTAATAATATGAAAGATATCTCGTGAGCACGATAGAAAGTGTACAAGGTTTATTTGAAGTGATAGGAGAGCCTTGGGGACAAGTCGAGTTGGAAACTATATGATAGAATATAGTTTCAAACGAGCGCGCACAAGGCCTAAGTTTAAATGAACATAAAATATATCTATGAGGTGTTATGTGGATTTATAACTGTCAAATTAAAACTTTCAAATGTTGTGGGTGTGGTGTGGTGTGCCACCTGTGTTGCTGATTCCAGAGTCACTTTTTGGGCCAACGCCGTTGCCAATGTGTGGCGCCACCTTGGGCGCTCATTAGGGGCCTTTTAATAGTGACAGGCAATCCATTTTGGCCCTCATTTCTTGGCTAAGTGTTGGGATTACTCTTCACCCATGTTTTGTAGGTTTCAACCTTACTAATTAAGGTAAGTTCCATGAGTTATTTTGTATTACATACAAGTATTTAACATCATTAGATTTTCCTAAATCATGAGTCTATCTAGATTTCTAGAATCCTCCAAAAAGCACCAAAAGAGGGTTTATAAGGTTTCAACTTCAAAAGGTAATTCTAATGCTTCAAACTCGTTTATTACGAGTAGTTAAATGTATTTGTAGCATTTATTGAAGGTTTTAATGGTTGGAAGGTTGGATTATAAACCTCTAGTTCATGAGTTGAATAGTATTCTTGAGAAAATAAAGAAGAATGTGAATAGTGTTTTGAAAATGAAATTGATGAATGCAATGAACCTATTGAATTATTTGTTAGTTAAATTGGAAGTAATCAACTAAAAAATTACAAAAATTAAATATTTTTGAAATGTTGGTTAAGGAAAACGATGGATGATGGTGGTATTGAAAAATTAATGTAGTATAATTGTTGACTTTAAATTGGTATTCTATGATAAGGATGGAGTTGATTAGGCTAGTAAGTGAACCAATTGGACGATTTGATTTTGTGGGAGGCTTGAAGCCAACTTGTGATTCTTAAATGGATATTGATATGTATCTTGGGTCATGTTTTGATGTATTTGGGATATTTAATTGTAGATATTGAGTTATTGGCGACGTTTGAGCATTTTAATTAATTGGAGCGTCGTAGTATTATTTGGAGCTTGAAGCTTGAGGTAAGTTGATTAAACTTATTCTTCTTAAGGGATTTTCTCTAAAATCTTATTTTTTGTAAATACGTGAATATATTTGT
Organism: Nicotiana obtusifolia; assembly: GCA_002018475.1. Lineage (NCBI taxonomy): Eukaryota > Viridiplantae > Streptophyta > Magnoliopsida > Solanales > Solanaceae > Nicotiana > Nicotiana obtusifolia. The sequence goes on along the minus strand of MCJB01000592.1, from coordinate 83,733 downwards.
AAATGTACGTCTGTACTTGTGGGGACATGCGGAAAAGGATATCACCATGTGTTTTGAGTTCTGTTGCATATAAAGATCTTGTTGTTTTGTAAAATGTAAATCTTATTTTTCAAAAAATTTGATGGCAAATTACCCTTAAGGAAAATATTGTAAGTTTTATTTAACTTACGTATTGGAAAGAATATAAATTAATTGAGTGCTAAAAATGTGTCATAAAAAGTATTTCTTTCGAAACTTGATTAATGAATAACACTCGTTGTATCTTTAAAAGATGGATGTTAAGTTGATAAAGGTGTTAGCATGAAAAAGATTATGTGTTTGATCTTTAGTCAAATGGTTTTAGTTTTTCCCTGAGCTATTATTTGACAAAAATAGATCCTTTGAGACTTCTATGCTATTAATCTATTTCTGGAATATCAAATATTTTGGGAGTTACTTGTGCTCATCGAGATTGACTTCGAATGTATCGTGTTCGTCGTCATGAAACTATACCTGCCAGTGTAGGCGTAGATGGCCACTTTGTGATTTAGACGACGGCATAGTGCTCTCCCTCGAGATGGTACTATTTTATGCTATTATTAGCATGGTTGAGTGAGTTCTTGTGCCGGTGATGGTATAGTACTCCCGGTGAAAGGTAAAGATGATTATCTTATGTTTAGGCCTAAGGAGCTGAAAGCGAATTTTAATGATTTGATGAAATTGAAATGGTTTTATATGATTTTTATTATAATCATGTATTGAAATAAACATTTTAAAAGTTTATATCATGTTTATATTTCACTTGTTTCTTCATTTAAAAATAATAAAGAGCATAAATTGATATAATAGTTATTATTTTATATCAAATGTTGGTTGCATTATTTTTGTAAAGCCTTGTCCCAGGAACTTAAGTTAGAGATAGTTGCAGTGGTGTACTCAGCCCTCAGGGCCCCTCTTCATGACCCGCTTACAAAACACTCCCGAACCTCTCGAACATTAAAACTAACTATGCACACAGGTCATAAAAAGCATTATATGAATCTAATCAAAGTCTCGAATCACAAAACAGAATGTTAGAACTCAAAATGACCGGTCAGACCGTTACATTCTTCACCTCTTAATAAAACGATCATCCTCGAATGAGTCTAGAAATGTACTTGAACTGCTGAAAAGATGCGGATATCTATTCCTCATGTCTGACTTGGTCTTCTAAGTAGACTTCTCGCTCGTCTACCCTTTCCAAAGCACCTTCGTCGAAGCAATCTCCTAGATCTAAATTTGGAACCTCCCTGTCCAAAATAGCTACCAGCTCTTCTTCGTAGGCAAATTCTCATCTAGATGCACTGTGGTGAAGTCCAAAGCATGCGATTTATCTTCATTATACTTCTAAAGCATTGAAACATGAAATACCGAATATACCTCTGACAAGCTAGGAGGTAAAGCAAGCCTATTAGCAGTCTATACTTCACCAGCTCTCTCCAACACCTCAAATCGACCAATAAACTTCGGGCTCAACTTGTCCTTCTTTCCAAACCTCTACACACCTTTCATGGGAGAAACTTTCAAAATCACCTTCTCGCCCTCTATAAACGCCACATCAGATCTTCTTATTTGCATAACTCTTCTGTGGACTCTGTGTTTTGCGAAGACCACCTTGAATTAACTTTACGTTCTCTAAAGTATCATGAACAAAATTTTGTATCCAATAACCAAGCCTCACTAGGCTCAAATCAACCAACAGGAGAACAACACCGCCTATCATGTAAAGCCTCATATACCGAGTCATTTGAATGCTGGACTGATACTATCGTTCTAAGAAAACTCCGCCAAAGGTAATAGCTAATCCCATTAACCTCCAAAATCAATCACACAAGCTCTCAACACGTCCTCAAGAATCTGAATAGGCCGCCCTGATTGACCATCTCTCTGTGGGTGAAATGTCGTGCTAAGCTCCTCCGACGCACTCAATCCTCGCTGAACAGCTCTCTAAAAGTGAGATGAACACTGAGTACCACAGTCTAACATGATAGAATTAGGAAAACCATGCAAATGAAGTATCTCCTGGATGTAGATATGAGATAACATCTCTGAATTATAAGTAGTCAACACTGGAATGAAATGCACAAGACTTGGTCAATCTATCAACAATGACCCAAATAATATCAATCTTTCTTAAAGCCCGTGATAACCCTAATACAAAATCCATTGTAATAAGTTACCCCTTTCACTCTAGAATAACCATCTTCTGAGTCAAACCACCCAATTTTTGGATGCTCTTACTTAACCGGATGGCAATTCAAACACAGCGATGCATGCCCAATGATGTCCTTCTTAATTCTTCGCCACCAATAATGTTGGTTCAAGTCATGATAGGTCTTCATGACACCTAGGGGAATAGAATAGAGAGAACTCTGATCCTCCTAAAGTATCATCTCCCTCAAGGCATCAATATTAGGGACACAAAACCGACCCAAAAGCCTCACAACACCATCATCTCCAATAATTACCTTCTACGCACCACCTCGTTGCACCGAGTCCTTTAGCACCAACAAATAAATATCATAATACTAGCGAGCATTAATATGGTCAAACAACGACGACTGCGCAACAACATAAGTAAGAAATCTACTAGGCTCAAAAATATCCAATCTCACAAGTTTATTGGCCAAGGACGAAACATCCATAGTCAAAATCCTATCCTCATCTGAAATGAATGCTAAACTACCCATACTCTCCACCTTTCTACTCAAAGCATCTACTACCATATTCGCCTTACCGAGATGATACAAAATAGTAATATTATAATTCTTAAGCAACTCAATTCACCTCTGCTGCCTCAAATTCGAATCCTTTTATTGGAACAATTGTAAAAGACTACGATGATCAATATAAACCTCATATGATACACCGTATAAGTAATTCCTCCAAATCTTGAGCGCATGCACAATAGCCCCCAACTCCAAATTATGAACTAGGTAATTCTTTTCATGAGTCTTCAACTGCCGAGATGCATAAGCAGTCACTCTACCCTCCTGCATCAATACTGTACCAAAACTAACACGCAAATCATAAAAAAATACTGAAGGTCCTGAACATATAGGCAACACCAATACTGAGGTATAGTTAAAGTAATCTTGAGATTCCGATAAGTCTTCTCACACTCATATGTCCATCTAAAGGGAACACCTTTCTGATTCAACTTAGTCGATATGATGAAAGTAGCCTGCCAAAACCAAGAAACTCTTAATTCCTGTAGCTGAAGCAGGTCTAAGTCAATTCTGAACCGCCTCAATCTTCTTTGGATCAACCTTAATATCATTACTAGACACCACATGACCCAAGAATCCAACTGAATCCAACCAAAACTCACATTTCAAAAACTTGACATAAAGCTTCTAATCCTCCAAGTCTGAAGCACTACTCTCAAGTGCCGCTCATGCTCCTCCTTACGATCAAAGTAAACTAGGATGTCATCAATGAACATAATTACCAAAGAATGCAAATAAGACTTGAACACCCCGTTCATTAGATTCATGAATGCCACCAGAGCATTAGTCAAATCAAATGACATCATCAAGAACTCATAATGACCGTAATGAGTCCGAAAAGCTATCTTAGCTAGGGACATCTTCCACCCTAATCTTCACCGATGTTAACCACATCTCAAGTCAATCTTGGAGAGAACCTTAGCAACTTGAAGCTATAGCAACCCCTTAGGAAGGATGCCAATTAACAAGACTAATTTAATAGTTAACAAATTTACCAACAATAATTTTAAAAACTAATATAGCAAATTGATATTTAATTTTATTGGTGTAAATAGGCCCATGTGAGTTATGACTTAACAAGGCAATAACTCACCTATTTAACTTATCTCAACACTTTAGCTCAAAAACTTAGTAAAAGAATATTTTTCATACACCACCTTTCAAGACTCATACTAAGCATAAAACTAATCTCTAAATGTAAAATGCAAACTAGTTAAGTCTCCAATCATTTCCTCAAGTTCAAGTCAAGTACCAAATTTATTATATTACAAGACTTGGGGATGGACACCCCTAAGATAGTCAAATTATTCACCAATATCAAGTTACAAAATAATAGCTTCATGAACAAACAAATCATTCAAAGGTACATATCTAAGTGTATCATATGAATCATGTACAAGTCCAAAAAAATCTACTAAAAGTACAAAATCTCTTACAAGTGTGATCTTTATTTAAGTCTCCAAAGAGTCTATTACAAATGGCCATCCTCATGCCTCTTCCATTACATCACCTGCGATAGTAACAACCTATCGCTAAACATAAAGTTTAGTGGAACATAAACTTTGGGAATTGAGCCATTAAATCCTCCAATTCCCATATAAAATAGATCATATGAAACTTGGATATACAAATTCAGCTAATCTTTCCTAAGCTATGTAAAAAAAAATTGCAATAAAAGAATTCATAAAATGATATTATCAATCTATCATCAAGTACTTAATGAGAGTACAACATTTAAAGTGAATCAAGTATCTAATCATTAATTAGTCAAAGATACTAATTCAACACCCAAGTATTAAGGAAGCTCCACCAGCTAATTCAATAAAAGTTTTATCAAATAGTCAATTTCGGCCAACATATATGTCTTGCAATCACATCAAGCATAACAAATAACAAGAAGGACTGAGGTCTCAAATCAAGTAGGGAAAACCCAATAATCAAGAGAATCAAGAACCATGTTGAAAGTATCTTTCTCATTCATACTTAAAATGGACGAAGGTCCATAGTAAGATGAAATGTGAATCCAAAGTCAAGAGGGGGCAAGATCCAAATGATATCAAGAGGCAATGCCAATATAGTGACAAAGTCACTATCACAGAAAGGACAAAGTCCCAATAGGAATGCAGTAATATTCATGTATTTCTTATATGTGGACGAGCTAATGAGTTTTACAGTTATTTTACTCAACACCAACTCTAATATTTCTTTAACTCAATTATAAAATTTCACCTTCAATGGTTGACGAATAATCAAAATATCCCAAAACATACCTTCTAAATTAGTCATGATAAGTAAGGTAGTAAAGTAGGAACAACTAATATAACAACTTAAAGTAAAGAAAATTTTAACCAAAGCTCAAGCTATTCAAAGCGCTCCAACAAAATAAAGAGAATGAAAAATTTATATTTATTTTCAAACCTCGGAGCTTTCGTGTTCCTAAACCTCAAACAACCACTAAGGATGTAAAAGTTCCCAAAGCTAAAGATCGAGCAATTTTCCTAAAGTATTCTCCTTAACTTGAACAAATGACTCTTGTACCTTAAATATGTAATCAAACACACACTTAAGGTCTGGATTTTAAAGATATATAAACTAAATATGGTGAATATAAATAAAATTGGGGTCTAAATTGGTCACCATAATTCACAATTCTCGAGGAAAAAATCTGGGCAGCAGCTCTACCCTGCATTAGTGTAGATTTTTGATGCAGTAAATAATAGACCTAAACATTTTGGTCTTCCTTATAATTGTAGATATATCTCTTATATTTCTACGGCCTTTTGAATCATCCTATTTCAAGTTTTAGATAAAAAGTTATGCCCCACATACTAATTGCTGTCTGGTTCAAAATCGAGATTAACTTTATGATTTCAGTAACTTAAATTTTTCATGTGAAAGTTATACTAATTCACATATATATTGATTAAGAAACTTGCCACAAGTTTGAGAGAGTTTCTCCAAAAAATCTAAAATTTAGGTGTGATAACCTGATATGTCGTTTTGAGTACTAGCCATAATATTTGTGTTCTGAATCCTATTATATCTTTATTTGATGTGTATTGATTTGCGAGCGTGGTCTGTGTTTCTTATCGGAAAGCTTTTATATTAGATTTTGAAGAAAATAAAGTTTTTGACTTAAAATGAGGCTCGAGTTGATCACAATCAATATTTTTGGTAAACAACATCATATCAGTATTTTGACGATCCCAGTAGGTTTGTATGATATTTTTGCACAAGTACGCATGTTTGGTTAGGGTCCGGGGTGACCCGAGCGCGTTGTGGTGCTGTGTGAAAGATGAGTTTTTAAATTGAAATCTTGAGTTTTGATTATCAATTTTTATTATTTGATGTTATTTTGACGATTTGAGATGTTATTATACTCATGTGCATGTTCGGTTTGGAGCGAGGCTCGAGTGAGTTTTAAATGTGTTATAGATGTGTTTGGAACTATTGGTCCTCAGTAGTTGCTGGTGAAAGCCTGCAAATTTTGCGTTTGCGAGGTCAGGCTTGCATTTGCGAGCCTCGCTTTTGCAGCCAAATGATTCGCATTTGCTAAAATGGGCTGGGCCAGTACTTCACTTTTGTGAAGTGTAGTTCGCTTTTGCGATGAATAGTTTGCTTTTGTGAACTGAGCTGAGATTGCATTCGCAATCTTAGAGTCGCATTTGAGACACAATGCCTAGGGAATCACCTTCGCATTTGCAAAATTTTTGTGCACATTTGTGATGGAGGGAACTTTGCATTTGCGACTTCAGTAGGCTTGATGCATTGATCACATTTGCAATCAGTGTGCCGCATTCGTGGAGTTTGCAATTGTGAATAAGAGTTCACAATTGCAACATCTGTAGCTGGATAAAAGATGGGATAGTCAGGACTTAGCTCATTTACAACATCTTACAACCCTAAATACTCTAGAGGCAATTTTTGAAGAGGATGCCCAAATTCATTAGTAAGCAACTTTAAGTAGTTTTCAATCAATTTCGATTACTTTTCCATGATTTCAATATCAAATCTATGAATTACATGCTAGAACTAGGGGTTTTGAGAGAATTTAGAAATTTATAAAATTGAGATTTAGACCTCGAATTGAGGTCGGATATCGAAACAAATCACGTATTCGGGCTCGGGGGTGAATGGGTAATTAAAATTTGTTTCGAATCTCGAATTTTGACCAAGCATGTACGGGGTTAACTTTTGTTGGTCTATTTGCTACGTGAGTTATGTATCGAGATGGCACATATGCAAGGTGACGAGTATATTTGCATTGTCATGGGTTAAAAAATGCCGGTGAAAATTGTTTTATTGTATCACGTTGTTTCATTTACTATGCCTTCCATGTCTTTGTTTTATTGTTACTCTTTAATTGTTCGCTTCCCTGTTTATTCCTTGTTTTGAAGTTGTAGTAATATTGAAAGTTGAAATTTCTTATTCTAGCACCACAGTTGAAGTTGAAATTTGCTTTCCACCTTGCTATATACTTTGGGTTATTATTGTTGCTTGGTAAGGAAAAGCGAAAAGCACAAAGTGTGTTTCCGTGCTTATTTATATATTGTTATCATTGATTGAATAAATATGAGGATTAAAGCACAAACGGTGATGTTGTGCACTTGATTGCTTTATTAGTATTATCATGTGAGGATGAGAGTAAAAGCATGAAAAATGATGTCGTGCACATGATTTATATATATTACATAGTGAGGATGAGAGTAAAAACATGAATGGTGATGCCGTGCAATTGCATTTATATTATATGGTGAGGATGTGAGTAAAAGTAAGAAGGATGATGTCGTGCAATTTGAAGATTTTATTGCTTTTACTTGATACCTGAATTGTGAGATTAACTTGGTGGTTTCGTTACTTATTTCGGAAGGAGATATACTTGGTGATTTTGTACTTGTTGTTCCGATTGTTGCCCCTTTTATCATCCCCGTCCTGTTATTTCTTTTAATGCTATACTTCTATTTCCGTTGCTCTATGTACACACACACACACACAGAGGTTTTTAGTAGGTGTCTTGTCTTAGCCTCGTCACTACCTCGTCGGGGTTAGGCTCGAATCTTAGTGCATTGGGTTGGTTGTAATCATACTACACATCTGCACATCTTGTGCAAAATTTGACGTTGTTATCAGTGGAGTTTCGAGTGGCACTTAGCAGATACCAGTTAGTGATTCGAGGTAGAACTGCATCATGTACGCATGCTGTAGATTCACTTTTCTATACCTATTGTACTATTTTCATTTCATTTCAGTCAGTATTGTATTTCTTTTGAAACCTTGTATTTAGCTAGATCTAGATGCTCATAGATTTGTGATACCAGATCTTGAGGTGGTTTATGTTATGCTACTGACTAGTTTTAGACATTTATTGCTTTTCTTTATTTTGTATTATCTAATGTGTTAGACTTGCCTGGCATTTTATGTTAGGCATCATCATGGCTCGTGGTTGGAATTTCGGGTCGTGACAACTTAGTGTCATAGCACTAGGTTATCTAGGACTCACTAGTCAAGAGCAAGCTTAGTAGAGATTGGAGGATCGGTACGGAGACGTCTATACTTCTCTTCTAGAGGTTATACCGTTTTAGCAATGTGTCACTTCTTTCTTACTCTGTCGTGTGACTTTATTCTATCGTTGAAGTTGAATCACTCTATTCATGTTCTCTAACAGATGGTGAGGAAACACAAAGCATCCATAGCTGATCAGGAGTCGGAGTCCCAGGTTTCTGCCACTACTAGGGGTCGAGGCCGAGGCAGAGGCAGAGGCAGAGCTCAGCCTAGAGCCAGTGCCTAAGGTAGAGGCATAGCTCAGCTTAGAGCCTATGCAGCAGAACCTATTGGGAGCCTCGGACAGAGCAGGATAAGGAGGTCCCCTGTTTAGACCGCACTGGTTGGACCAGCTAAGGTCCTAGATTGGTTCATTGCCACCTAGTACTTTGGGATGCTCTAGTCTGATTGGTGGTCTTTATGGAGAGTGTGGCCCAGGCCGGTGTGCTCCTGATGGCACCAGCCGCCCCTTAGGCTGCGGAGGAGCCTAGACTCATGCTACTCGCACTCTAGAGCAGATAGCTCACAGATATCAGATTTTGGCAGTTCAGCCTATTATTGCTACACAGTCTGTAGAGGGACCTGTAATGTCGTTTGAGGAATTGAAGAGGTTGAACAAGTTCACCAAGCTATTTCCTATTAGCTTTGATGGTACACCTTCTGAGAACCCCCATGATTTATTTGACCATTGAGTCGGTTGTACTCATACTACACATCTGCACTTAGCAGATACCAGTTAGTGATTCGAGGTAGAGCTGCATCATGTTCGTATGCTATAGATTCACTTTTTATATCTACTGTACTATTTTCATTTCATTTCGGTCAGTATTGTATTTCTTTTGAAACCTTGTATTTTGCTAGACCTAGACGCTAATGTATTTGTGACACCAGATCTTGGGGTGGTTTATGTTATGTTGTTGACTAGTTATCAGACATTTATTGCTTTTCTTTATTTTGTATTATCTGATATGTTAGACTTTCCTGGCATTTGGTGTTAGGTGCCATCATGGCCCATAGTTGGGATTTCGGGTCGTGACAACTTAGTGTCATAACACTAGGTTATCTAGGACTCACTAGTCAAGAGCAAGCTTAGTAGAGATTGGAGGATCGGTACGGAGACGTCTATACTTCTCTTCTAGAGGCTATACCGTTTTAGCAAAGTGTCACTTCTTTCTTACTCTGTCGTGCGACTTTATTCTATCGTTGAAGTTGAATCATTCTATTCATTTTCTCTAACAGATGGTGAGGAAATGCAAAGCATCCATAGCTGATTAGGAGTCAGAGTCCCAGGTTGCTGGCACTTCTAAGGGTCGAGGACGGGCAGAGGCAGAGGTAGAACTCAACCTAGAGCCCGTGCCGAAGGTAGAGGCAGAGCTTAGCCTAGAGCCCATGTAGCAGAACCTATTGGGAGCCTCAGATAGAGCAGGATGAGGAGGTCCCCTGTTCAGACCGTACCGATTAGACCAGCTAAGGTCCCAGAGTGGTTCATTACCACCAGTACTTTAGGATGCTCTAGACTGATTGGTGGGCTTTATAGAGAATGTGGCCCAGGACGGTGTGCTCCTGATGGCACCATCCTCAGGCTGGGGAGGAGCCTAGACTCCTGCTACTCGCACTCTAGAGCAGATGGCTCACAGATATCAGATTTCGGCAGTTCAGCCTGTTATTGCTACACAGTCCAAGGAGGGACCTGTAATATCGTTTGAGGGATTGAAGAGGTTAGACAAATTCACCAAGATATTTCCTATTAGCTTTGGTAGTACTCCTTCTAAGGACCCCCAGGATTTCTTAGACCATTGCCATGAGGTACTATGCAACATTTTTATAGTGGAGCACACTGGAGTTGACTTCGTAGTGTTTCTGTTGCATGGCTCCGCCATGAGGTGGTGGCAGGAGTATGTTTGGGGCAGACCAACAGGCTCACCTCCACTTACTTGGGATCAATTCTCACAACTATTCTTGGAGAATTTAATCCCTTCTACTCTGAGAGAGGATTACCGCAGCCAGTTTGAGCACCTCCATCAGGGCAGTATGACTATAACCAGTACGAGACCTGATTCGTGGATTTATCTTGCCATGCAGTTGTCTTGATCCCAACCATGAGGGAGAGGGTGAAGAGATTTATAGATGTCCTTGCTTATGATATCAGGATAAAGACGGGTAGAGAGACTGAGGATGGTATTCGCTTCACTTGAGTTGTGGAGATTGCTAGGCGGATCATGAGGGTTCGTGATCAGGGTAGAGAGGCAGCGTCTGAGAAGAAACCTGGTCATTCTGGTGGGTTTAGTGGTACCTCGTCTGTAGGCAGGGGTTCATTTGGTAGAGGCCATCCCAACAGGTTGATTTAGTTAGCGCTTCAGGTATCACATGGCGCTTGGGGCAGTCGCGGTTCTTATGGGTCTCGTCCCGAACAGCTAGCCTAGTGCACCTCTGATTCAGAGCTATCAGGGTAGTTATTCAGATTAACAGAGTTAGCAATCACATCAGTCGAGGACTTCTTATACTTGCGGAGATTTGAGGCATGTCATGAGGTTTTGCCTTAGATCACAAAGCAACATTCCATAGAAGGATGCTCGTGCCATTGTTTCGGCATCAGTTGCTCCACCACCCGCTCAGCTAGCTAGAGGCGAGGGTCAGGTAACCCGAGATGGTGGTCAGACCATTAGAGGTAGAGACCAGGCAGGGAGAAGCCGTCCGAGAGAAGAAGGCCAGAGTAGTGGGGCTCAGCCCTATTTTTATGCATTCGCAGCTAGACCTGAGGCAGAGTCATCTGATGCGGTCATTATAGGTATTGTTCCGGTGTTCCATAGAGATGACTCAGTTTTATTTGATTCGGGTTCCACTTGTTCGTATGTATCATCCTATTTTGCTTCATATCTGGACATGTTTCGTGATTCTTTGAGTGCTCTTGTATATGTGTTTACCCATGTTGGGGATTCTATTATGGTAGATCGTGTTTTGCTTGTCTGTGGTTTCTTTGGTGGTTATGAGACTAGGGTAGACCTTCTGTTACTCAGCATGGTGGAATTTGACGTGATATTGGGCATCGATTGGTTGCCGTCATATCACGCTATCCTGGATTGTCACGCTTAGACCATACCGTTGACAATGCTGAAACTGCCGAGATTGGAGTAAAGAGGTTAATTGGGTATGTTCCCAACAGGGAGGATTCTTATTTGAAGGCATAACAGATGGTTGAAAAGGGGTACTAGTACTTTGTGAGGGACGTTAGTGCTGATAGTCCTACCGTTGAGTCGGTTCTGACAGTGAGAGACTTTCCAGATGTGTTCCCAACAAACCTACAGGGCATGCTGCCCAATACAGATATAGATTTTTGTATTGACTTGGTGCCGGACACTCAGCCCATTTCTATTTCACCATATCGCATGGTACTAATGGAGTTGAAAGAGTTAAAGGAACAACTTCAGGAATTTCTTGATAAGGGTTTTATCAGATTGAGGGTTTCGCCTTGGGGTGCTCCAATTATATTTATGAGGAAAAAAGATGGCTCTACGAGGATGTGTATTGACTACAAGCAGTTGAACAAGTTTACTCTAAAGAACAAGCACCCATTATCACGTATTGGTGATTTCTTAGACTAGCTTCAGGGTGCTAAGGAGTTCTCAAAGATTTCTTGATATCGGGATATCATCAGTTGAATATCCGGGCTTCAGACATTCCAAAAACAGCTTTCAAGTCACTATGAGTTTTTGGTGATGTCTTATGGGTTGACCAATGCCCTAGCAACTTTCATGTACATAATGAATAGCGTCTTCCAGCCATACCTTGAATCCTTCGTCATCGTGTTCATTGACAATATATTGGTGTACTCTCGTAGCCGGGAGGATCATGAGTAGCACTTGAGGATCATACTCCAAACTTTGAGGGAGAAGAAGCTTTATGCTAAATTCTCCAAGCGCGAGTTTTGGCTTGATTCTATGGCATTCTTAGGCCACATAGTGTCCAACAAGGGAATTAAGGTGGATCCGATGAATATTGAGGCAGTTCAAAACTGGCCTAGACCTACTCTAGCTACAGAGATTCGGAGCTTCTTGGGTTTGGCGGGTTATTATGTGGAAGGCTTTTCATCCATCGCAACTCCTTTTACTAGATTGACCCAGAAGGGTTCTCCTTTCAGATGGTCCGACGAGTGTGAGGTGAGCTTTCAGAAGCTCAAGACTGTATTGACTACAACCCCATTGTTGGTGTTGCCTACATGTTCAAGATCACTGTGTATTGTGATGCGTCACCTATTGGGCTTGGCGCGGTGTTGATGAAGGACGGTAGGGTGATTGCCTACACATCTCGTCAGTCAAAGGTTCATGAGAAAAATTACCCTGTGCATGATTAAGAGTTGGCAGCCATTGTTCACGCGTTGAGGATTTGGAGGCACTATTTATGCGACACTCTATGTGAGGTACACTGACCATTAGCGTCTCCAACACCTGTGCAAGCATAAGGACCTCAATTTGCGGCAACAGAGATGGTTAGATTTGCTTAAAGACTATGATATAACCATATTATACCATCTCAGTAAGGCCAATGTTGTGGTCGATGCATTCAGTAGGAAGGCTGAGAGTATAGGCAGTTTGGAATATTTGCCGGCAGTAGAGAGGCAACTAGCCATGGTTGTTCAGGCTTTAGCCAATCGGTTCCTGAGGTTGGATCTTTCGAGTCTAGCTGGGGTATTGCTTGTGTTGTGGCACAATCATTGTTGTTGGAGTGTGTCATGGCTCGCCAGTTTTATTGATCCTTACTTGTTGGTGTTGAAGGACACGGTGCAGCGGGGTGGTGCTAAGGAGGTTGTAATTGGATATGATGGTGTACTGCAGCTTCAAGGTTGGATTTGTGTTCCAAATCTTGATGGGTTGAGAGAGTTGATCCTTGAGGAGACTCACAGTTCATGTTATTCCATTCACCCAGGTGTCACGATGATGTACCGTGACTCGAAATAGTACTATTTGTGACAGAGAATGAAGTAAGATATTGTTGCTTATGACTCTTGGTTTGAAATGTCAAACAGGTTAAGTACGAGCACCAGAAATCTGGAGGGTTGTCTTAGAGGTTGGAGATACCGGAATGGAAGTGGGAGCGCATCACTATGTATTTTGTAGTAGCCTTACCACGGACCTTGAGGAAATATGACGCAATCTGGGTTATTATGTACCTGTTGACTAAGTCTAGACACTTCATTCTGGTAATGACATCCTATTCTTCTAAGCGGTTTGCTCAGATTTACATTGGGAGATTATTCGCATGCATAGTGTGCCCATTTTCATCATTTCTTACCGAGGCACAGCGTTCACATTGCATTATTGGACAGACGTGTAGCATGAGTTGGCCACAAAGTCGAGATCAGTATCGTGTTTCATCCTCAGACAGACGGACACTCCGAGCGCACTATGTAGATATTGGAGGACATGTTGCAGGCATGCTTATGGATTTCGGGGTCAGTGGGATCAATTCTTACCTCTAACAGAATTCGCCTACAACAATAACTATCAGTCGAGTATCCAAATGACTCGGTATGAGGCCTCATATGGGAGGCGATGACTGTGACGACCCGACCAGTCATCTCATGAGTTACCACTCCATTTTTTCCATTTTCTGCCTCATTATACCTTGATATCCATATTTTATGTGCCCGAGTTGAGTAGTTTGCGTTCAGAGTGAGTTTGGCAAGAAATGAGACACTTAGTCTTTTTTTAGAAGCTTTAAGCTGGAAAAGTCAACCGGATGTTGACTTATGAGTCAGAGGGCTCGGATGTGAATTCCGACGATTCGGTTAGTTTCGGGAGGTGATTTATGACTTAGGCTTGAATCCGACGCAAAATTGGTGTTGATAGGTTGTTCTGAGCGTTCCGAAGGTTGGAACAAGTTTGAATGATGTTATGGGATATGTTGGCATGTTCGGTTGAGGTTCCAGTGGCCTCGACTTAGTTTTGGATGGTTAAACGGACTATTTCATTGTTGGAAAGAAAATCTGCAGAAAAACCAGAGTGAGGAATGCGATGCGGACCGCATATTGAGCAATGAGATCGCATACCCAGACAGACTTCTCGGCAGGATCCAGGTCAGAAATGCGGTATGAAATGCGGTCGCATTTCTAACATGCGGACCGCATATTTTGCACACTAAGACCGCAGACCGAGGCAGATTTCTGGACAAAAATCAATGTCGAAAATGCGGTCAAAAATGCGGTCGCATTTTTTACATGCGGACCGCAAACCATGCTTCTTACTGAATTGCGGTGAAGGCTAGGGTTACATTTGCGATGGTCGCGTCAAATATGCGGACCACATATCTGTTATGCGACATATATGCGATTGCATTTTAACCTTGACAGGGGGGTTTTTGTGTGGATTTTCGACCCTTTATAAATAAGAGACCAGTATCCATTAGCCATGCAAAACCCATTGACAGCACCAACTAAGAGAACCATCTCAAAAACACCCTAAATCACAGCAAAATCAGCCTTGAGAACATATCCAAATGAGACTTTCTTGGACAAATTCTAGAAAGAGGGACTTATGCCATCTTAAACATAATTGGAGCTATAGAGCTCGGATTGCAGCTAATCTTGAAGGGATTTTTGGGAGATTTTCAAGGGAAACATCGGGGTAAGTGTTCCTAACTCAATCTTGGTCAAATTACCCAAATCTATTGCTATTCTAGTATGTAATTGGTGATTTAAGTTGGAAAATTTGTGGAAAATCCTCAAGTTTAGATTTAAAGAATTGGAGGTCGATCCGATGTTGGATTTCGATAATTTTAGTATGGTTGAACTCAAGGGAGATAAGGAACCTGTTGATGTGAAAATTTTTAAGCTTCGAGAAGTGGACCCGGGGCTCGGGTTTTGCTAATTTCGGGATTTCTTAGTATTTTTGATTGTTTTCGCTTGGGCTTTGTTCCCTCAGCATATTGTGACGTATTCATTCTGGTTTTGGATACATTCGACGAGCGTGGAGGCCAATTCGAAGGGCAAAGGCGTCGCGGACTACGGATTTAGCTGGTTCGAGGTGAGTAGTGATTGTAAATGATGTTCTGAGGGTTTGAAACCCCGAATTTGCACATCGTAGTGCTATATTGAGGTGAGGTACGCACTCGATGATGAGCGTGGGTCGCTTACTACTGGGGATTGTGACTTGATCAATCCCGATTGATGATTTTACTACGCATTTGATTGAAACTTACTTGTTATCATCTTGATTTGCGCTGATTGCCATATTTAGGCTTCGTGCCAATTGTTTGAACCCTTCGGGGATTTTTATCACTGTTTCCTCACTATTTGATGTAGTACTTGAACTTAGCCATGTTGTTTTCCAATGTTTTGCAACTTAGCCACCATTGCTCAGTTTTGAGATCTAAATGATATTTTAAATGATGTTTTGGGCTGAGAACTACTGTTTTTACTATGCCCGTGGGGCTTGTGATGATTTTCTGACTGAGTGCGGCCGAGGGCCAGATGTGAGGTTTTTACTGAGTGATACGAGGCCGATGGCCTGAGATACTTTATGTGCCACGAGGTGGCTTGTGATTGATATGAGGCCGAGGGCCTAGATATATGCCACGAGGTGGCTTGATATTGCGCTTGGGCCGTAAGGGGCCCCTCCCGGAGTCAGTACACCCCAGTGAGCGCGGGTACCCATTGTGATGTGAAATATAGCCCAAGTGGCTGATATTGTGATGTGATATGCTCGAGGGGCTGATGTTGTACCATGTGATATGCCCGAGGTGCTGATGTTGTACCATGTGATATGCCCGAGGAGCCAATGTTGTACCATATGATATTATGCCCCAGGGACGTGTTTTAAAATGATACGGAGCCTGAGGGGCGATGTTTTACTTTATATTATTTACCAAAAACGATTTCATGTTTTTACTGTTGAAAAGAGATTTTCTTGGATTTCTCACTGATTTTCTGTTTGCGAATGATGTTTTAAATGCTTCATTATAGAATGCCTTGTGCTTTGTGTGTTTTCTTACTTTCAGTCATTATTTATGCTTATTACTGACTGAGTTGGAAGTACTCACATTACTCCCTGCACCATATGTGCTAATTCAGGCGTTGTTGGTTCCGCAGCCCCATTTCTCATTCATCTTATTGTTCCTATGTTCTTCAAAAGTTGTGCCAGATATTTTAATTAGTAACCTTGTTATTAGGATTCATTAGTTGCTCATGACATTGTGACACCCCGGTTTGGGCTGTAGTCGGGATGGTTAGCTACGATTTTTTCTGCGTGTGATGGTTATTAAACAATGCTTGTGTTGTTTTCTTGTTAACTGACTGCTTAGAATGAGACATTGTTGAATTGGCTACCCTTGTCTTCATGAGAGGCGCCATCACGATCGGGTTCGGGGTTAGGGTCGTGACGGGTTTGTATTAGAGCCTAGGTTACATAGGTCTGAGGAGTCATGAGCGGGTTTGGTAGAGTCTCGCGGATCGGTACGGAGATGTCTGTATCTATCTTCGAGAGGCTGCAGAACCTTTTAGGAAAACTTCATATTCTTGAAATTCTTGTCGTGCGAGCTTGTTGATCCGAGCACTAAAAAATATTCTGTTATCCTATTCTCTCATAGATGGTGAGGACGCGAGATACCGGACGAGGTGGACGACCACCAGTGCCACCCACTGAGACCACCAGAGGCCGTGGACGCGGTCGTGGTCGTGGCAGAGGCAGAGCAGCTAGGGCAGCACCTGTTGATCCACCAGCTGCCCCAGCTCAAGATCAGGCTCTAGTGGCACCGGCTCAAGCACCAGCTGTGCCTATCGTTATTCCAGGTCTTCAGGAGACCTTGGCTCAGGCGGTTTTAGCCATCACACCAACAGCTACTTCACAGGCGGGGGGAAGCAATCAGACCCCCGTTGCTCGCACACTTGAGCAGGCAGTGCAGGGACCTCAGATGCAGGGGGCACCTCCAGCGCAGCCGGTTGCACCAGCCCAGGAGTTCATGGTACCAGTTATGACAGATGATGAGCAGCGTCGTCTTGAGAGGTTTGGCAGACTCCAGCCTTCGTCCTTCAGTGGTGCTGAGGGCGAGGATGCCCAGGGTTTTCTTGACAAGTGTCAGCGGATGCTCCGTACAGCCAGGATCCTTAAGTTTAGTGGTGTGGCATTCACCACCTTTCAGTTTACGGGAGCTGCCTTCACTTGGTGGGAGGCGTATGAGAGGCGTAGACCGGTTGATGCAGCGCCCCTTACTTGGCAGCAGTTCTCCGCTCTTTTCTTGGAGAAGTATGTGCCGCAGTCCCACAGAGAGGAGCTGCGTAGATAGTACGAATGGTTGCGACGGGGGGATATGATTGTGTCGCAGTATGAGTCGAGGTTTTCTAAGTTGGCTCGTCATGCTGTATGGATGGTTTCGATTGACCGTGAAAGGATCAGGAGGTTTGTGGATGTCCTTAACTATCATCTCCTTATTCTTATGACCAGGTAGAGAGTATTGGGTGCTACCTTCGAGGAGGTGGTTGATATAGCTCGCGAGATTGAGACGGTTCGCCGTCAGAAGTGAGAGGAGAGGGAGGCCAAGAGGCCTCGAGGATCGGGTAGTAACAGCGGTACTCCTTCAAGGGGCCAGTTTCAACAGGGTAGAGATCGTTCCTTCAGGCCTGCTCAGCCAGCCCGTCCAGAGTACCGCGGGGCATCTGCAGGTCGTGGTTATCATGGGTTGCAGAAGGGCCAGTCATCACTCAGCGCCCTTCCAAATCATGCTCCGTCAGCCCAGGGTCCTTTTATGCCAAGTGCACCTGCTAGACACTCCGGTGCTAAAGGTTCCCGTCATTCCTCTACTCCAACACCAGGGAGTTGTTATGAGTGTGGCGAGATGGGCCACATGTGGAGGCAGTGTCCTCATCGTGGTGCTAAATCATCCCAGCAGAGGGGTCAGCCCTCTACTTCTGTTCCAGATATTTTACCACCCGCCCAGCTAGCTAGGGGTCACCCCAGAGGGGGAGGTCGATCGGGTGGTGGCCAGGCCCGATTCTATGCTATTCCAGGCATGACAGATGCCAGTGTTTCAGATGTCGTCATTATAGGTACTGTTTCAGTCTGCCACAAGGATACCTCTGTATTATTTGATCCCAGTTTCACCTAATCATATGTGTCCTCATATTTTGCTCATTATTTGGGTACCCCCGGGAATTTCTTGCTTTACCTGTTCATGTGTCTACCCCGATGGGCGATACTGTCATTGTAGACCGTGTGTACCGGTCGTGTGTAGTTACTATTGGGGTCTGGATACACGAGTGGACCTATTGCTATTGAGCATGGTGGATTTTGATGTCATTTTAGGCATGGATTGGTTATCTCCGTGTCGTGCTATTCTAGACTGTCATGCTAAGATCGTCACCTTGGTTATGCCGGGTGTGCCGCAAATCGAGTGGCGTGGTGTGACTGATTACATTCCTAGTAGAGTGATATCATTCTTGAAGGCACAACGTATGGTTGGGAAGGGTTGCCTTTCATACCTAGCGTTTATGAGGGATGTTGGAGCTGGGACTCCAAGCATTGAATCTGTTCCAGTCGTGAGGGATTTTCCCGATGTATTTCCCGCAGACCTGCTGGGCATGCCACCGGACAGGGATATTGATTTTGATATTGACTTGGTGCCGGGCACTCAGCCCATCTCTATTCCACCGTATCGTATGGCACCAGCAGAGTTGAAAGAATTGAAGGAGCAACTTCAGGAATTCCTAGATAATGGGTTCATTCGGCCTAGTGTGTCACCTTGGGGTGCACCGGTTCTGTTTGTGAAGAAGAAGGATGGCACGATGAGAATGTGCATTGATTACAGGCAATTGAACAAGGTAACAATCAAGAACAAGTATCCTTTGCCTCGCATTGATGATTTATTTGACCAGCTTTAGGGAGCGCGAGTGTTCTCTAAGATTGATCTCCGTTCGGGTTATCACTAGTTGAAAATCAGGGATTCAGACATTCTTAAGACTGCTTTCCGGACTAGAAATGGTCACTATGAGTTTCTTGTTATGTCTTTCGGGCTAACCAATACCCCAGCAGCGTTCATGCAATTGATGAACAACGTATTTCGGCCTTATCTAGATTCGTTCGTTGTGGTATTCATTGATGATATTCTGGTGTACTCGCGTAGTGAGGAAGAGCACGTAGATCTCCGGTTGGTTGGTTCGAGCCCGGCGAGGCTAGGCTATTGGGGACTGACTTGGTTCAGGATGCTCTAGAGAAGGTGAAAACAATTCATGAGAGGCTCCGTACAGCGCAGTCGAGGCAAAAGAGTTATGCCGATAGGAAAGTCCGAGATGTGTCCTACATGGTTGGTGAGAAGGTCTTGCTGAAGTTTTGCCCATGAAGGGTGTTATGAGATTCGGGAAGAAAGGGAAATTAAGTCCTCGATTCATTAGACCATTTGAGGTGCTTCGGAGAATCGTGTGGCTTATGAGCTTGCTTTGCCACCCAGCCTGTCGAGTGTACACCCAATATTTTATGTTTCTATGCTCCGGAAGTATGTTGGGGATCCGTCTCATATCTTGGACTTCAGCACGGTTCAGTTGGATGATGATTTGACCTATGATGTAGAGCCAAGTGGCTAATCTGGGTCATCAGGTTCGGAAGTTGAGGTCCAAGGAGATAGCTTCAGTGAAAGTGCAGTGGAGAGGTCGTCCCGTGGAGGAGGCTACCTAGGAGACCGAATGGGAGATGCGGAGCAGATATCCTCACCTATTCAAAACTTCAGGTATGTTTCTTGACTCGTTCGGGGACGAACGTTTGTTTAAGTGGGGGAGAATGTGACGACCCGGCCAGTCGTCTCATGAGTTACCACTCCGTTTTTCCTATTTTCTGCCTCATTATACCTTGATATCCGTGTTTTATGTGCCCGAGTTGAGTAGTTTGTGTTCAGAGTGAGTTTGGCAAGAAATGAGACACTTAGTCTCTTTTGAGAAGGTTTAAGTTGAAAAAGTCAACCGGATGTTGACTTATGAGTCAGAGGGCTCGGATGTGAATTCCAACGATTCGATTAGTTTCAGGAGGTGATTTATGACTTAGGAGTGTAATCAGAATTGGTTTTGGAGGTCCGGTGTAGAATTAGGCTTGAATTGGTGAAGTTAAAATTTCGGCGATTTCCGGTTGATAGGCGAGATTTTGATCCAAGGGTTGGAATGGAATTCCGAAAGTTGTTGTAGCTTTGATATGTCATTTGGGATGTGAGTGCAAAATTTCAGGTCATTCGGACGTGGTTTGGTTGGGTTTAGATCAAAAGAGCGACTTAGAAGATTTTGAAATCCTTAGGCTTGAATCCGACACGAAATTGGTGTTGATAGGTTGTTCTAAGCGTTCCGAAGGTTGGAACAAGTTTGAATGATGTTATGGGATATGTTGGAATGTTTGGTTGAGGTTCCAATGGCCTCGGGTGAGTTTTGGATGGTTAAACGGACTATTTCATCGTTGGAAAGAAAATCTGCAGAAAAACCAGAGTCAGGAATGCGGTCGAATTCCTTAAATGCGGACCGCATATTGAGCAATGAGATTGCATACCCAGACAGACTTCTCGGCAAGATCCAGGTCAGAAATGCGGTATGAAATGCGGTATGAAATGCGGTCGCATTTCTAACATGCGGACCGCATATTTTGCACACTGAGACCGCAGACCGAGGCAAATTTCTGGACAAAAATCAATGTCGAAAATGCGGTCGCATTTTTGACATGCGGACCGCAAACCATGCTTCGTACTGAATTGTGGTGAAGGCTAGGCTTACATTTGCGATGGTCGCGTCAAATATGCGGACCGCATATCTGTTATGCGACAGATATTCGATCACATTTTAACCCTGATAGGGGCGTTTTTGTCTCGATTTTCGACCCTTTATAAATAAGAAACCAGTATCCATTAGCCATTCAAAACCCATTGTCATCACCAAGTAAGAGAACCATCTCCAAAACACCCTAAATCACAGCAAAATTAGTCTTGAGAACATATCCAAAGGAGACTTTCTTGGATAAATTCTTGAAAGAGGGACTTTGGTCATCTTAAACATAATTGGAGCTATAGAGCTCGGATTGCAGCTAATCTTGAAGGGATTTTTGGGAGATTTTCAAGGGAAAATCAGGGTAAGTGTTCCTAACTCAATCTTGGTCAAATTACCCAAATCTATTGCTATTCTAGTATGTAATTGGTCATTTAAGTTGGAAAATTTGTGGAAAATCCTCAAGTTTAGATTTAAAGAATTGGAGGTCGATCCGATGTTGGATTTCGATAATTTTATATGGTTGAACTCGTGGGGAGATAAGGAACCCGTTGATGTGAAAATTTCTAAGTTTCGAGAAGTGGGCCCAGGGCTCGGGTTTTGCTAATTTCGGGTTTTGTTAGTATGTTTGATTGTTTTCGCTTGGGCTTTGTTCCCTCAGCCTATTGTGACGTATTCATTCTGGTTTTGGATAGATTCGACGAGCGTGGAGGCCAATTCGAAGGGCAAAGGCGTCGCGTACTAGGGATTTAGCTGGTTCGAGGTGAGTAGTGACTGTAAATGATGTTCTGAGGGTTTGAAACCCCGGATTTGCACATCGTAGTGCTATATTGAGGTGAGGCACGCGCTCGATGATGAGCATGGGTCATTTACTACTGGGGATTGTGACTTGATCCATCCCGATTGATGATTTTACTACGCATTTGATTGAAACTTACTTGTATCATCTTGATTTGGGTTGATTGCCATTTTTTGGACTTTTCGACCAAGCTTTAAACTCCGACCTCAGTTGGTTTGGAGGTTTATTCGAGCAGTAAGACGTGATTTATTGTTGATTTGGTTGTGGAGTGAGGTAAGTATCGTCGTTAACTTTGACAAGAGGAAATTAGGGCTCGATGGTCTATTTGCTACATGAATTATGTGAGGGACGGTGCATATGCAAGGTGACGAGTATATATGAGATGTCATGGGTTAGCATGTGGGTGAAAATTATCTTACTGTATCATGTTGTTTCATTTACTATGCCTTCCATGTCTTAATAAGATTGTTCCTCTTTAATTGTCCGTTTCCGTGTTTATTGCTTGTTTTGATGTTGTAGTGATATTGAAAGTTAAAATTACTTATTCTAGCACCATGATTAAAGTTGAAATTTGCTTCCCACCTTGCTTGATACTTTGGGTTATTATTTTTGCTTGGGGAGGAAGAGTGAAAAGCACGAAGGATATTTCCATGCCTTATTTTCATATTGTTATCATTGATTGAGTGAATGTCAGGATTAATCCACGAAGGGTGATGTTGTGCACTTGATTGCTATATTATCATTATTATGTAAGGATGAGAGTAAAAGCACAAAGGGTAATTCCATGCGCATGCTTTATTAATATTATATGGCGAGGTTGAGAGTAAAAGCACTAGGGGTGATGCCGTGCAATTATATTTATGTGATATGATGAGGATGAGAGTAAAAGCAAGAAGGATAATGCCGTGCAATTTGAGGATTTCATTGCTTTTACCTGGTACTTGAATTGTGAGTTTAACTTAGCGGTTTCATTGCTCTTTTTTGCAAAAGGAGACATACTTGGTTATTTTGTACTTATAGTTTCAGTCGTTGCCCCTTTTGTATGTCCCGCCCCGTTATTTCTTTTAATGCTTTATTTGCTATTTTCATTTCTTTATGTATACATGTATGTATGTGTGTGTGTGTGTATATATATATATATATACATACATACGTACATACATATAGATCAGCTTTAGTCTTATAACAGAGCTTTTCCAGGAATCAATACATATAGCTTTCGTGTATATACACACACACACACATACATATACACACATACATACATACATACATACATACATATATAATATACAGAATTTTAGTAGGTGTCTTGTGTTAGCCTCGTCACTACCTCGTCTAGTTAGGTTCGACATTTACTGAGTACATTGGGTCGGTTGTACTTATACTAAACTTCTGCACTTCTTGTGCAGATTTTGACATTGGTACCAGCGGAGTTCCGAGTGGCACTTAGAGGACACCAGTCAATGATTCGAGGTAGAGTTGCATTTTGTTCGCAAGCCCTAGAGTCACTTTTCTATATCCACTGTATTGTTGCCATTTCATTTCGAACAGTGTTGTATTCCTTTTGAAACCTTGTATTAGCTAGATCTAGACGCTCGTATACTTGTGACACTAGTTCTTAGGGTGACTTATGTTATGCTATACATTTGTTACTTTTCTTTATTTCATATTATTTGTTGTGTTAGGCTTGTCTGGCATTTGCTGTTAGGCCCCATCACGGTCCCGCGATCGAGATTTCGGATCGTGACGCTAGGGTTTCCAAAATAAGCTCAACCCATATTGATTCTTGAAGGTAAAATCCATATCTTCCTTCGATAGGTAAGGAAATAGGTTTTAATGTTTTAAAACTTGTGTTTTATTGATGGGGAAAGAGTTGCATGGGTATGTGTTGAGCTCTTCAATGATGTTTGATAGATGAAGAAGGAGGAGAAGACTTTGAGAGATAAGAGGGTGCTACCAACATTAGCATTGAAGAATAGTCTAGAATATTTTACAAATTGCACCCTAATCCCACCTTATTAGAATATGTAGAGAACCTTTAAAACTGTCTCAAATTATATACTAGCCCCAAGATATATTTTCTAACCTTCTATATTGGCATAACTAATTTAATTCTTTTAAAGTGGCCAATAAACTTGCTACCAATTTAGATATAAATTAAACAAATTTATTCTTTAAATAAAAGAGCTTCTAAATAATATGAAAGCTTTAATTTAAAGAAAGGATGAAAAGATTATAAAAAATATATTCTTAGTAAAATTAAAAATAGTCAATAAATGTACGTAATATTGTAACAAATAAATTGGGGCGTTACAGAAGCCGATCAAATAAATCATCAATGCGAGGCAATGAATACTTTTTCTTGATAGTAACCTTGTTCAACTATCTGTAATCAATGACATCCTCATAGAATCATCATTCGTCTTCACAAATAACACTGACATGCTTCAAGAATAAAATCTCGGTCTAATAAACCCTTTATAAAGTAAATCTTACAATTGTTCCTTCAATTCCTTCAACTTAGCTGGAGCAATACGATACGGTGGAATAGAAATTTGCTAAGTAATCGAACTAAGACAATGCAGAAATTAATATATCTATCTGGTGGCATACCCGATAAATCCATTAGAAACACCTACAAAAACACTTTTACAATCATTACCGAATCCATAGGAGGAACCTCCGTACCATAATCCCGAATGAACGTCAAATATGCTAAACATCCCTTCTCAACCATGTGCTGAACCTTCAAGTATTAAATTACCCTACTCATGTAATGACCAAACGAACCCTTTCACTCTGATCTAGGCAACCCTGGCATAGCTAAAGTCATAGCCTTGGCGTAATAATTCAAGATAGCGTGATATGAAGACAACCAATCCATACTATAAATTACCTCAAAATCCACTATATCCAACAATAAAATATCATTCGTCGTATCATAACCACTAATTGTAACCATACAAGACCGATATACCTGATCAACTACAATAGAATCTCCAACTGGTGTAGACACATAAACAGAAACATACAAAGACCCATGAGACATGCCCAAATATGATGTAAAGTAAGATGACACATATGAATAAGTAGAACCTGGATAAAAAACTACTCAAGCATCTCTATGACAGGCTAAGACAATACCTTAATGACTGCATCAGATCACTCTGCTCAGGCCTACCAGCAAAAGCATAACAACGAGCATGTCCTCTAGTGGTCCCTCCTCCTCTAGGAAGACCTCTAACTGGCTGACCTCCACCTCTAGCTGACTAGATGGGTGATGTAGCAACTGACACTGGAATCAAAGCCTAAAGTACCTTGTTGCATTGCACCTCTATGAAGTCGGGCAAAATACCTATTAATGTGCCTCATCTCCCTGTACTCAAAGCAATCTACCTCCAATAAGGGTCGATAGGCCTGGATTTGCCCCTAATAGCCTGCGTAAACACCGGAGGAACCCTAAATGGAATGAGTACCATATGAACCCTGTGTTGGAAGTGCACTAAATGATGGCTGAACTGGTCTTCTTTGAGTGAACTGGTGCTGAATAAATTAGCCTCCAAGGATGGCCTCTCCTATAATGACCCTTGCCTCCACACAAGGCACCATTGAATCATACTGAATAGCGGGGCCTCTTACCCTAGCACTGATTCCCTGACTACAGATACGCTCAATCCTCTGTGCTATCTCTACTTCCTATTGAAAAGTAGTCCTAGTCTTCGTCTCCCTAGACATATTGAGCTTTATTTTAAAACCAAGACCCTTAATGAATCTCCTCACGTTCTTTGTCTCAGAAAGGAGCAAGAAAGCTACATAACGATACAACTCCACAAAATTTATCTCGTACTGAGTAACAATCATACTATCCTACTGTAAGTTCTCAAACTGACTGCGCAACTCATCTCTCCTAGTGATTGGAGTGTACTTCTCCAGAAAGAGAGTCGAAAACAGAGTCCTAGTAAAAGAAAGTGAACCTGCTGCTCTGCTCTACATACGCCTGCCACCACCTCTTGGAAGACATAAGCCATGAAATTGCACAATCTCCCCAAAACCTGGTAGTACGAGGTCATGAGCTACTAAGACAGAATACAACTACCTGAATAACATAAAGTACTCTCTAAATAAAATAAACTGTAGGAAGACATAAGAAGAAGGTGACTTCAAGGGCTGCAGACGAACAAGCTTCACTACCTCGAGTCTCCAAATATGCCTCTAAGCACCCTCTTGAGATCCGCTAGGGCCAATACTATGATCCTGCACAAAAATGTACAGAAATGTAGTATGACTACATAAACAGTGCGTACTTAGTAGGTATCAAGTCTAATTTGAAGAAGTAGTGACGAGACTGAGACAGAAATGTGATACTCCTCATAACCTGTTCAATTCATAACCATAAACAAGGGATAACAAGACAACTGACGAGCACAAAACACAATGAAATTATTGCTCACTAGTAAAAGATAGTATTGTTTAATTATTGTCTCCCAAGGGATTGGATTTAAACAGTGTTCGAATAATATTCAGTTGATTAGTATCCAGGAAAATTAACACTTGAGTTGATGATTATCAATTACGATTAACTAATAAGCAATTAACGATTGATCACAAAAGATAGCAGATGAGCAACAAAGAAATATCAATGAGAAAAATAAGGTAATTGACTAGACAGGTGCAAGATAATTGACTCGGGGCCTAATTCTTGAGTTAGTTCACTCTATAATAGTTGATTCTCACGAATTTAACAGATAATCGGATTACACTTGAACTCAATGTTCCTCTTTTGATTAAATGTTAATTTCAGTAATTAATCCAATTGAAGCACATCAAACAATTGTAAAGAATAAAATGATGGTCATGGTCTAAAGGGTTGCTTCTCACGAATATTTTCCTATTTTCTAGTTCTATTAACAATTCAAGAGGCTCTTTCGATTACCTATTTGAATCAATAATTTAAACTAGAGCATAAGATGTAAAGCAATTCAATATCAACCTCCTCTTTTGATTAAGCAAAATAAGAAACAACTCCACAATACGAATTAATACTTTATCAATACAACTATCAAGAATCGAATCCCTAATCAAGTTATCAAAACACCGTATCTGTCAAACATACTAAGGGAAATTACTCCATAGCAATGGAATAAATCATCTCAATAAGGTATAAAAACAAAGAAACATCAATTCTAATGAATCGAAACAAACTCCCGCATTACAGCGATCATTGGTTGAAATCTTGATAAATTCTTGTATCTTCTTGCCTTAGTTGCTTCTCAGTTCTTTTGTATGTCAGAAGTCATCTAAAAATCATATTTTTGATGTATTTATACCATGTAGAAACAAGCTGGGCGAAACTGCCCTTTTCTAGCAGAAATAGGAAATTACTCTGACAAAATTTGTATACCCGCCCCGCGCCCCGCGCCCCGCGCCCCGCGCCCCGCGCCCCGCTTGTGAGGAAGTTCAGAGAGGTGAATTCTGTTACACATCATAGTTTACACTGCCGCGCCGCGCCTCACGGCTGTGTCTTTTTCTCAAAGTAAATTCTTTAATCAACTTTTTGACATCCAGACTGGTCCTCGACCCCTGAACATGATGCCGATTTAATTTCTTGGGCTTCTACTCAGACTTCAAATCTCTGACTTGTTCGATTTAGCTCCAAATTACCTTAGTATCTCGGGATCATTTCTTGCAAGGCATAAAACACATAATAAGTGTAATTCACTATCATTTAAGCTCAAACACATGTAAAATGCAGTAATTAGAGTGCAATACTATGGCTAAAATACGGGTTTCTAGCCTACCATCAACACCCCACACCTAGACTATTGCTCGTCCTCGAGCAATCAAGCTACAATTTGCATAGAGACGACCTTCTCATCAAACAACTTCCCTAACACACCATGCCAAGAATATTTAAAATAGACTAAGCACCATATCCTAACATCCTAGCCTCAAGACTCGACTCAAAATCACCACACATTGTCAACCTGTTCACTTACTCTAACACAGAGGTCAAAGACTTTACCTTACCTTCGCAAATCATGTGCCCTCACACAAATAATAGAGAGTAGTTCCACACACAGTAAAATTCACGAACAAATAGGAACTCAAGATAGAATGAATTAACTCACTCTCAGAAATAAAATTCATGCACCACTTAAAATGTACCATAGGCTTGCCCGTAGTATAATACTCTACTAATTGAGCTCATTCAGTCAAGGATCAAGCAGGACTAAATTTTGGTTGTAATGTAAGCTGTGGGACGGTTAGGATACATATGAATATAATGGCTACACCTCCCTGAGCACTTTAGTAAATACAATTTAACAAATTCCAACCCTAACCTTCACATCATATTAACACCAAGCTCCCAATAAGCATAGACAGAGCAAGATTTACCACTAGCAAGGAATAATTTTCTTTATAATATATACAAACACTAATTTTTTTTCTTTTTTCTACATTCTGATTTTCTCTTCTTCTTTTTGCAATTCCCTACAAGTGGCTCTCATAATTTTTCTTTCAAACGATGCACCTTTCTCCTTTTCTATAGTTTCACTCAAAAACCCAACCATACCTCCACTTTGCTTTTAACAAGCTCATAAATATATCAAGTATTCAAGAGAGGTAAACTGTTCAAAGAAAATAGGATTACATGCTCAAGAGGGCTAACTAGGATACACAACAATTAGGCGGGTCATAGACATATAATTGGCTACAAAGAAATGCCTATATCGCTTCCTAAACTGAACAGGACTGCTATTTCACTTTGTAAGCACACAGGGAAAGTTCTAGACATCAACTAACATGCACAGAATATCAACAAAGACTTCATTCACACATTGGCACATAACTCACTTAGGATCGGATCTATCCCGACTCTCTAGTCTAAGCTGTTAACTAGAAACACAATCAACCAATTTAAGGCACTTATCTAAGAGTCAAGAACTGAGCCTAGGCGTCACAACTAAGGCACTCACCACTCTCAAGGCATATGCAGTCAAGAAAATTGCTTCAAATTAGCACTGTGACACAAGATTCTTTATTCTTATAAAACTAAAAAACTAATTACACCCGGTTCAAATAAAATCCTTGGAAAAGAACCGCGGTACAAAGAAAAACCATGGGGGAATTGTTATACTATCTAAGAAAGTAAAATAAAACAAAATAAAATAAAAGACATATTTTTGGATTTTCAATTTTTTGATTTTTTTATATTTTACTCGTTCGACTTCAAATCCCTCAAGAAGCTAGTCGATGAAATCTGTCAATGGGAAGAGTCGAAACTAAACAATTATGATTACTAACTATTACATGCCAATAGAATTTAGAGTTATGATTACAAACCATATTGTGTAAGAAAGCAAGAAATAAATCAAACAAAACCAACTGGAAAGTAGAAACAAATACAAATACAACCAAATAGGAGCACCCCGCCCCACGCTTAAGAAATTGGATTGTCCCCAATGCAAAACAATATAAACCAGAGTGAAAAAGGTAACTGTCTGAGGCCCTTGTCCTATTCCTCATCAACTCCCTCAAAGGTGCGTAGGTACTCCTCATCATCGGAGGAAACACAGTTGACGTCCTCATTCGGTAGCATTTGTTCTCTATCTGCCATGCCCAGCCACTGCCACAAAAATAGGCTTTAGCGGCAATAAAAAAGGGCATTGGCGGAAATAACAATAGGCGCTATATCAGTTATCGGCCATTGATGTTTAGCCGCTAATATTATGGTCAGCAGAGCCTTTTGCGGCGTTTTGTCACAAAAGCTGGTAGGTCAGACTTATTGCCGCTTAATATCATTTGCTTTAGCGGCAATTGTTTGCGGCAATTTTGATGGCTGCTAATTTCAATCTAAAAACGACTACTAATGCTCTTTTTATGTCACTTTATTGTAGCCACTAAAATCAAAACAGTTGTCGCTAAAGGTCAATACCTTTAGCGGTAATTGTTTTGTGGCAATTAGAATGGCTATAATATTCATTTTGAAAATGTATTAGTATGCCCTTTAAGCATCAATTTTAATAGCTACTAAATTCAATTAAATTACCGCTAAAATTTATCTTTAACAGCAATTATAATGGCTACAATATCCCATGTGGAAACATCATAATTTCCCTTTTATCGTCTATTTTTATAACCAGTATATTCTATTAAATTGCCAACTAAAAATCACAAGCTATAATGACACTAGTTTAGCCACCATTAATAATAGCTACTACATTCATTTAAAAAATTATCCAAATAATAAACCATAATAATATTGATTCATAAAAATATAATGTATCTCATTAAATGTTTACAAACAAAAGGAAGTACTAATCCAAAATAGTAATATCATTGTAACTTAAAAAATAAACTTATATGAAGCAAATAGCTATAGTAATTATATAACTAATCGTAACAAATAATAGTCTTCAAATAATTTTTGCAATGCTTCATCATATGGAAATCTTCCACCCGCTAAATTATCGATCATCAGACTGTATGACCTAAAATTACAAAATAACTATGTCAATAGATGAAATATAATAGTCTTTAACTGGGATGTTTATTGAGCAAACATTTCCCCAAGCTAAAGTTGTTTTACTGTAGAATGACAGTTCCATTTTTTCTATAGAATAAGATATAACAAAGGAAACTCTTGTTTTATCATGGACAAGGGAAGTGCATATTATATTGCTCTAACACTATGTGTAACGACCCGATTGATCGTTTTAAGCACTAGTAGATCATTCGGTGGTTTGAGACCTTGAGTAGCTTCACTTCATGTTTTATGATTTGTACATGTGGTCGGAATTGAATTTCAGGAGATTCAAAATTGATTCGGATGAAAAATTCTCAATTCGGAAGCTTTAAGTTGGAAGAGTTGACCAAAGTTTGACTTTTGAGTAAACGACCTCGGACTCGGGATTTGAAGCTTTCAAACGGTTCGTATGATGATTTCTGACTTGGACGTATGTTCCGGGTTGAGTATCTGGTGGTCCGGGAGCATTTCAGTGCTTTTTATGGAAAGTTGGCAATTCGAATGTTTTAGAATTTCCTAAATTTGGTTTGAAGTGGACTTTGGTGTTATCAATATTCATTTGGGGTTCTGAGCCTCGGAATAGGTTCGTATCGTGATTTATGACTTGTACGTAAAGTTTGGCATCATTCCGAAATGTTTAACCATAATTCGAACGCGTTTGTCGAAGTTTAAATGTTTGAAAGTTAAAAGGATATTTGATTGTTGATTCATAGTTTTGGTGTTGTTTGGTGTGATTTGAGGCCTCGAGCAGGTTCTTGTTATATTTTGGGACTTGTTTGTGTAATTGGACGGGGTCCCGGGGGCCTCGGGTGTGTTTCAGATGTGTTTGGGTTGTGTCACGCTCTTATTTGATATTTTTTATTGGGTATAAAGGATACTATATTGAGAAAACTACCTTTGATTTGTGATTTGATTGAATCATTAGATCCGTTCGTAATTATAGAGTCATAGCAACAAGAATCATCGAATTCCAATGTTGTATGAGAGAGTTATGTCCATTTTCGTGTCGGAAAAGATTTTTGTTGTTGCTAGTGCTCAGGTATCGAAATTGTGAACATTTGCGAAGATTTTAGATTTTTGCCTTGGTTCGCAATTGTGATGGTCCGCAAATGCGAACCCTATGTCGCAATTACGACATCTGCACCTGGTAAAAGGGCTGGGAGATGGGATTTCGGTGAAATTCTCTCATTTTTTGAACTCTCTCGGTAGGAGGCGATTTTGAAGGGGAATTTTCATCTACAATCTTTGGGTAAGTAATTTTGTTCAATTTCCAACTATTTTACATGGATTATATACAGATTTTAACATGGGATTGGTGGAAATTGTAGGATTTTTGAAAAAAACCTAGAAATCATATTTTTTTGATTTTGACCACAAAATTGGACATGAAATTTAGAATAAATTATATATTTGAGTTCATGATGTTATCGGTAAAGTTTATCTTCGAAAATTTTTGGAATCCGAGCACGTAGGCCTGAGGGTTGACTTGATTGACTTTTTGAGCAGAGTTGAGAATTGTTATAAATTGATTAATTATAAGCGTTGGAGTATATTTTTATTGGTTTGCACATTGTTTGACTAGTTTCGGATCGTTTAGCTTTGAGTCGAGGTGTTAGAGAGGCATTGGAGCCGGTTATAGATCTTCGGAGCGAGGTAAGTCTCATGTCTAACCCTATGAGGGGGAATTTACACGTTGGTGTTATATTCTTATGTGCTACATGTTGTGGGAGCTACGCACCTATGAGGTGACGAGTGTCCGTGCGTATGCTAGAATTACTGATTTGTTCGGGTAGACTTAGGTTTAGGCCATACTTTAATTGTACTATTTGAGTTATCCTTGCCTGTTTAATTCCTTTATTTTGCATTACGACTTGAGACTAGGCTTGCGTAGAGTGATATACTCTCTATTGTAAGATATTTGACGAGCTACTTCATTAGCCGCAGAATAATTGTGCTTCCCTTAGGAATTTCTCTCATGCTGTGCATTTTCATCGAAAAGCTTCTAAATTTCATAACTCACATGTATATTCATGAGTGGGGTCAAGGACTCGTTAAAGCTTCTTACTCTTATGTGATCGAGTCGTTCGTCTCAGTAGGATTATGTACCACACTATTATGGGATCGGGTTGTTCTCCTCGGCAGGATTATGTACCACATTTTTACGGTATCGGGCAGTTCACCTCGACAGTATCATATTTTTATGGGATCGAGCCGTTTGCCTCGGCAGCATCATATTCTAAAGGGATCGGGCCGTTCGCCTCGGCATTTCTATAAATACCCTTATGAGATCGGGTCGTTCGCCTCGGCAGCTTCATGAAACACTCTTATGGGATGGGGCCATTCACCTCGATAGTGTCGTGCTTAATATTTGACAAGAAGCTATCGTATCCGTGAGTTTTCCTGATTTGAGTTGTGACGACCTATCTGGTGGGAACCATTTTACATATATACTCCGATTGAGGAGGTGGCCGATAATTGAGAGCTTGAGTTTACTGTTCAGAGAAGGATTTTACCACGTACCTATATTTGTTTATACTGTTTATTACCCCACCTCATATTTGTTTACTTCCTACTGTATTTGATTTATTGAAGCACTAGTAAGTGTCGATGTCAACCCCTCATCACTACTTCTCTGGAGTTAGGCTAGATACTTACTGGGTTCGTGTTGATTTACGTACTCATGCTACACTTGCTGTATTTATTGTGCAGGTATATATATGTCTGGTGGACTTTAGGGCACAAAGGCGTGGCTAATGAGGGGATTTCACGGTGAGCTGCATTTCATGTTATGATTCGCAGCATACAGAGTCTTCACCTTAATTAGTTACATTATCCTGTCTATTTTGTACTCTAGACATATGTTGTATTGTTATTGTACCTTATAGTAAATGCTCATGCACTTGTGACACCGGGTTTTAGGGGTTCCTAGTGGATGTTCATTATTGTAGTTCATGTAATTATTATCATTTCACCTTGTGATTTATATTTTATACGGGATTTGATAAAGAAAATCACAGGTTTCTACGAGTACCAGATTTCACTCTATTTATTTAATAGGATTTATGATATTCAAAATAATTAAATGAATAATTAAGTTGATAATTCACCGATTACTTGCCGGATAGTGACGTTGGGCGCCATCACGGTCTATAGTGGATTTTGGGCCGAGACAGCTTGGTATCAGAGCGTTAGATTCATTTAGGTCTCACAAGTCATGAGCAAGTCTTGTAGAGTCTTGCGGATCGGTACAAAGACTCTATACTTATCTTCGAGAGGCTAGAGGGCTGTTAAGAGCACTTCCCTTCTTGATTCCTCATCGTGCGATTTGATTCCATTGAAGCTCATGCCTTCATTCTCTTCCTACTCATTCTTATACTTTGTGGAGTGCTTGTTTTCAATTGGGCACCGACGAGTTATTAAAATGCTACAGATGCGGCGCAATATGCCTTTCCCTATGAATGCGGGCAGACCATTATCGTCGCCTTGTGGAGGAGTATTCTGTCATTTCAGCCCAGTGTTGATGGTTCGAGGGGGATGATCTCTGAGGTGGTTTCTATGCTTGGTAAATTTTGAATGTGGAGAGAAGGACTTGATAACATATTGTTGGACCTTCGGGTAACGTTAATGAATGAAGTGATTCTTACGGCTAGCGGATCACTGTGGACCTAGGGAGATTAATTGATTTCATGATGGATGTAACTATAGCAATGACGTTGGAGGAGGTCGATACGAGGCTACACAAGTGGGCTATCTCCGGTGAGCAGGTTAGCGGTTGCATGGTTTTGATGAGGTTCCTACGAAGAATTCTACTTTCTCTCTAACACGGGATGCATGTACTACGATGTGAGCTTGGATCACTTGGAAAAGATGGTACGACTGTTAAGAGGTTGAGTGTGCAATTGTGGCTGAAAATTCAGGATGTGTTATGATTAGTCCAACAAGAACTTATGAGAAATTTGCCTGAGCAATGGTGTGGGACCATGGTAACAGGGAAGAAGAAGTCGTTGAGGGGTCGAGATTTAAGTGATTGTAGCATAATGCTAAGTGGGGAAGCCCATCGTCTACGATTGGGCACGTGGTTGTGCGCCTATGCGGTTTCTAGTTATTGGTGCATTGGCAGATTAGTTATGACCAAGAGGTATTTTGGATAAGGAAATTTGACGTATATGAGTTGCATTCGCCTTATTGATTCAAGAGTAGGTGCTGGGGATGACTCAAAATTTATGCTTCCTATGGAGATGAAGGGCAAGGAAAAGAATTCATCCGGTTGCTTCCTTGAAAGTGTCCATGTGCTAGCAGAGCACTAGAGTTTTGTTATATATTCGAGACCAGGTCAGAGTGGGTGACACTCAATAATGGTTCTAATGGGTGCAAGAATTAAAGTGCGGTGTTTAAAGATTTTGGGTTCGTTATGTAGCTGAGGACTGGGTTTTGAAGCGGAGTGGGAGAATACTTGGGAATTTCTATGTTATCATCGGGTATATGGTGCAGTATTAGAGAAATGGGAGAAAAAGCTTCGGTTCGCAGGGGGTCTTTCAGAATGGATGTATCAATTGGGAATACTATTGAGTGCATAAGGAGGGTATGAGATGGCTGATGAGTATTGAGATGATGCGGTCTCGTGATTTGAATCACTCGGGATGAGTGTTGTTTGGGGTCTTCTATGTGTTTGAATGGAGCTATTATTACTTCGAAGGCAAGTCAAGAGTAAATTGGAAGAAGTTGGGTCAGTTAGCAATGTTTTAAATTAACATGGTTGTGAAAATGATCAGTTCCTTCGGTGTGTTAAGGATATATAGGTGATTTGGGGTTGTACGTGCGGGCTTGACAACCACCGTAATTGGATTGATTTGTACGTAGTTGATTTTGATGACCTTGTTATATGTAAATGAATCCCGAAAGAATTTTGATGGTTTTGACCACAACTTGAGCTTTGATTTTCTGCGATTATAGGAATTTGATTGCGTGTTGCCATTGTTCTTCAGAAATAAGTGGAGTGAAAGGGGTTCTAGCCGATGAAGTATGTATTCTACTGGTGGTTCAGGGGTTATGATGAAATTCTTGGACTCTCGCATAGCGGCAGGATAGGTGCGGTGAGCAATATAGTAATGGGAAGTTGGGATCAAGGTTATAGTTCGATTTTGATAAGAATGTCACGAGAAGATTTCAGATGTTCGGAATATGCTAGCATTATTTTCAAGTAGCCTGAGGATGGTCTGTTTTGTGGTAGGAGTGTTGTGTATTGAAATATGGATGCTTGGCCAGTATTATAGAAATAGCATGGTAGATGGTCATTAATGTTTAGATTTTACTACCTGGTGCAGAAGGTTGTGGGAGTATATCCCACGGGAAGATCGTATAAGTGTGACGTGTTAGTCATTCGATTCTTAGAGATTTAAAATAGGTATGGAGATTTTGGTAATGTCGCCAATGGAAGAGGTTATGATTGAGAGGCACTCTATTCCTTTGGTTTTGGACTGTGGGAGTTTGTTTCGGATTCAACGGCTGCTCTTATGTGTCATGAATAAGGTCATTATGGGTTCTTTGAAGGTCATTGGCCCAGTATGGGATGATTGGGATTGGTTTGAGGTCTGCTAGTAGATCAAATGTGAATGTATGCTCAACGTCAGGTCGGATGTGCTTATTCAGCATAGCACAGTTTATGGAAGAGTCTTCAGGTGTTGTGGTCCTGTGTAGCTTGTCGTCATTGCACCTTAGTCGAGCTCGAGTTTTGTGGCGCACGGCGCTATATGTCTCCCTTAGAGTTGTATTTATGCACTTGACATGCTTGTGGCCGATGTTCGGGTATTTCGTAGGTATAAGAATTATGGCTTGATGGGTATTTCCTTGTTTATTATCATGTGTGTATCAGGTGGCACGCCGCCGCAGTTATGTTGTGCGGATCAAGTTGCACGTTGCATGGTATCATGTGTGGATCAGGTTGCACGGTGCAACAGTGAGACGTTGAGTGCGGTTCCCTATACTTATTTCTGTGTATTTTGTTTCTCATTCGTTGAGAAGGGTTCATAGCACCTTTTCGGCTTTTTTATTCGTTATGCGGCTGGGTAGTTCTTTTCCAGTGTTCATTCTTCCTTATGTGTCATGTTTAAGTTGTGGCTTGTTGGCACACTGATGGCATCATATGAGATCTTGGTTAGTGTTTGAGGTGGCTTATTGCCTGAGCAGCTTATACTGGGTGATACAAGGTTATTGGACCCAAAATCAAAGAGATCGGATTTATGTAAGGTATATTAAAGGGAAAATGTCCCTATTAAGTTTAGAATGAGGTAATGGTTCTTGTCGAGCGGAGGAACTCCGTGGGTTATTGATTTAACGGGCGGTTATGGGTTCCTGCGCATCTCTTTCGTCGTTGCAATATTGTGAGGGTTGAGACCAGGCATAGATGTGTTATAAGGTATACTACGGGCGTCGGGTCAGTGAATTTGCAGCTGTTGTGCTCGGAGGAGGTTACCATGGGCAAATGAGTTATGCAGTGCGTTGTGTGATGTCAGCGTGCGTGCATGATCATGTGTGGGCTCAGCCTGTGGAGATTAATACGGTGTTCGTATGTTAGAATCAGGTCTTATAGAGAAATTCGGAGGTTGAAATTTGATGCTAAGGCTTATTGACTAAAAAAGAGGG